>CM053028.1:338194337-338296837 GCA_028564925.1 Lithobates sylvaticus | reverse complement strand
TCATTTGCCCTCTTATGACTCATCCCCCCTCCCCTCCTGGCAAACTCTCACGAGAGTGAGGGAGAGAGCTGTGCATGATGTCATAAGCCTAGGATAATGACCAGACAAGAACCAGGAAGTGGGATGTATAAGGTATTTACTTGCAGAAAAAAATGTTTTACTATCCAAAGTTAAAACAACAAGGGCAGAAGATTTAATAGATGGAAAGTTGAAAAAATGACTGAAGGTCCACTCTAAGGGCCCATATGTGTATATCGGTCTGTTGGAAGTGCATGCTGGAATACCAGTATCTGACCGACTCCTAATCAGCGCTCTCAGCCAATACAGGAAAGCCATCCAGGCCTGGATTTTTGTAGAAAGACAATTGTGTGATTGCAAACTCAATCTCATCATTAGAGATACTAGCGTCCAGTTCCCTGCTCTGATGAGAGAACAGGGAAAGGAGGCAGACATGTGACAAGAAAAATAGCGAGTGTCTGGATGCCTCCATCTCCAAACATCAATAAGGCCATAAGTTTGTATCCAGTCAAGAAAAGTTTGAGACAGTTTATTGTCACCTCCCAAACAGTCCATGGCAGAGTCCAGAACTGCATTGAAGTCTCCAATATAAATCAGAGGACCACTCGGTAGATCCAAGGATAGGAGTGAGAGTTTGTGTAGTAGATCAGGGGAAAAGGGGGGTGGAATGTAAACATTCACTATAGTCAAAACATAACCATTGGTAGAAAAACCAAAGTATTGAACCTATGGGCCTTCAACTCCGTAGAAATGAAGGAATGGAACCTCCTTATTCACCAAGACCAGGAGGGCAGAAGACCATGGAGCCCAGTCCAGGGCCGGACTAAGAGCATCATGGGCCTGGTGCTGAAGATTTTGGTGAACCTTTTGATGACATTAAATAAAATGAAAATGCAAACAGTTTTTTGCTAAAATATACTATAAAGGAATAAATTTGCCCGCTACTATGTGTAATTTTTGTAAGAAAATATAAACCATCAACCTAGAGTGAATATAGTCAAAATAAACTCAGAAAAAAAAAAAATATATATAATAAATGTGTATTGACCGTGAATTAGCTGCAATCGCTTGGTAGTGTACACAAAAAAACACAGCGTAATCAAATGTAAAAGGAAGAAATAAGAGTGGTGCGCTTATTCAATAACGTGCCATGAATTAATATACTTAAAAAATGAACATGGTAAGTATCCAAAACATACAAATAGATAAATGTGAGTAAAAGTCCAACTAAAGCCCAATGGTAGGAGTCAGTTCATATAAAGGTAAAAATCTCATAGGGGTAACTTGATAGAAGAAAAAAAAAACAGACAACACATCAATCCAAACATTGACTGTTATATTTATGAATTGGCCGCTCACCTCCAAAAATGACCCAAAGATCAAACAAGGCTCATCTGATAGTCAGATAAGGAATCCTGCTGATGGATCTGTAAAGACATCCAGGTCCCAAGCGAAGATGAAGAACTACGTCCAGATCTTATTATCAAAACATCTTAGGAAACTCCATATATAGAGGAAACAGCTCTCTTCAAGAAATGGCACTTCTTGTATAAATGATGCTCAAAGGAAACAAAGAACAGCCATAGTGCAAAATTGCCAAATAAAAAGTAACTTTATTAAGTAAAAGAAGCTGCTTACATCAAGTAAGAATAAAAATTTGCAGTAAGAAACAATGGGAGTAGGGACCTCACCGCACTTCTGTAAAACACCACCGGAAAAGACATCACAAGGCTCCACCCGACGCGTTGCATCACTGGTCACGTGTCTTCCTCAGGGATAGAAGCCAAGTGACAAGCGCCAGGTATTTATGCCCCCTCCAACCAATGGGTAAGCCTTAGTAACAGGTGAGTCATCAGTTCATCTGTGTCCAATATAATTAATTGGCCAATAAGAAAAAACATCCATCATGGCCAGAGAAAACTACCTAGCAACCAAAAGGTTATAGGTTGCACACAATACAGTGAAATAAAGTCTCATGGCCAGAGAAAACTGCCTAGCAACCGAAAGATGATAGCTTGCACACAATACAATAAAATTTAAAAAAATGTAATACAACACTAAATGTTGGACATTTGGCTACTTATCATGTTCATTTTTTAAGTATATTAATTCATGGCACGTTATTGAAAAAGCGCACCACTATTATTTCTTCCTTTTACATTAGATCAAATATACTCTCACCAGTAACACCAGATGTGCAGCCTCTCAGCAGCAGCAACACCACCAATACCACCTGCTAAGTGGTCTCACCAGCACCATGGGGTGACCACATTTCCAAACTGCCATTCAGGGACAACCCCCCCTCTTCTCAATAAAAGATAGGGGGGGTGTAGTCTCGGGGTTGACGGGGAAATTGGCGGCAGGGGTGATTTGTCAGGCAAATGGCTGGTCTAAGCACTTAAATCATCCCAACACCATGGTGTCAGGATGATCAAATTCCATTATTTCTATTACTACATTGTAATATATAATGAAATAGTTCAACTCACCATATTGCAGAATTAGTGGGAACCCTAAGCTTCTCACTTGCCACCAGATGCAGCTTGTTACTTGCCACAGTCGCTTGCCGCCAGATGCAGCGTCACTTGCCACCCATAGCCTGCCACCAGATGCACTGTGTCACTTGCCACTGTTGCCTGCTGCCCGAGGCAGCGTGACACTTGCCATCCATAGCCTGCCGACACATGCATTGTGCCACATGCCACCTGTAACCTGCCACCAGATGCAGTGTCACTTGCCACGCAAAGCCTGCGTCCGGATACAGTGTGCCACTTTCCACCCGCAGCCTGCCACCAGATACAGTGTATCACTTGCCACCCCCAGCGTGCCACCAGATACAGTGTCACTTGCAAGTGGACAATCCGTAATGTGTGGCAGGTGATGTGGCAAGTGGACAATCCGCAACGTGTGGCAGGTGATGTGGCAAGTGAAAAATCCGCAACGGGTGGCAGGTAACGTGGCAAGTGGACAATCCGCAATGGGTGGCAGGTGAACAGGCAAGTGGACAATTTGCAACGTGTGGCAAGTGACAATCTGCATCTGGTGGCAGGTGACATGGCAAGTGGACAATCCACAATGTGTGGCAGGTGATAGTGGACAATTTGCAAGGTGTGGCAGGTGACGTGGCAAGTGACAATCTGCATCTGGTGGCAAGCAACGTGGAAAGTGACACACTCGGGGCCCCCACTGATTCTGCATTATGGTGAGTTGAACTATTTAATTTTCTATAACAATGTAATAATAGAAATAATGTGTTTCAATCATCCTGACATCATAACACAAATGGTGCTGTGATGATTGAATCGCCAACATCAGCCATTGCCCTGATAAATTGCCCCCCAAGAAAACGTATTTTCTGTCAGTGCCCCTCCCGAGACTAGACTCTGGATCTGCCCCTGGGTGAGGGTGAGGGGGGGGGGGGGCATACAACATTTTTCTATGGGGCCCTGTGATTTCTAGTTACGCCCCTGGCTGACGGCGTTTTTTTCAAACACATGCAAGTGTTATATTTAATCAGGCTATTCAATCAGGAAGACTAGCACTAGAAAATGTGTAAACTAATGTAGATTGTACAATCAGATTGATGAATGTGCTTTAAATCTGGGTGGAGATTAGACAGCATTTTGAGGTTTAAAAGAGAAGTGTGGGACTCAAAAATAACAAACTTACATACTCACCTGTAGATGCATCGATTTGAGCTGCAGCTGTCCCCTGCCAGCTGTACACCAAGAATTGAGCATCGAGACCTCAGATCACTCAGTTCTCAGGTCCTCTCTGAACACATAGCAGTGACTGTCAGTCAATGGCTCATCTCTCTGCCCCTCCAGCATGCACTGGAGTGCTAGGATGTAGATGGGTTTAGGAGCAGCTGGTTAACGATCTCAGCGCCGCACTGGGAGGCTGAGCCAGCTGCCAGTCATGCATCTGGTTGGATCCCGACATTATTGTCAGAACTAAGTGCACTGCTGTGACCTAGAGGAGAAATATGTCCAAAAGAGCTTTTGCCACATGGCAGGATCTAGGGGGATTCTCTACCCTGATGACCCCTGTCATCTGCCCTGCTGACCCCTGTCCTCTTCCCTGCTGACCCCTATCCTCAGTTCTACTGACCCTCTGTACACTGCTTGTCAGCCCTTCCTTCTCTGGCCGCTCAGCTTTCGGCTAATTGGCAGCTCCCATCTCTCTCGACAGTTACCCAGCTGTTGTTGATCCGGCCCGTCAGTCCGGCCTACTTAAGCCGTCCAGTCCAGAGGAGCTCTGCTTTCGCCTTGGTCACATCACAAGAAACTATCGCCTACGTTCCTGTTTAAAGACTGGCTTTGCTGATATCCCTTCAGGCTACAGATCCTGCTTGCTGTTCCACTACCTGTATCCCTGACTCCTGGCTTGGCTGACGATCCGTTCCGGTTAATGAACTTTGGCTAGGTTTGTTCTTTTTACTTTTATTATTAAGTGTGATTTAACTGTTCTTTTGTCTTGGTCTGATTTCATGGTTTCTGACACTGCCTTACTGCCTTTTGTACACCCCCCTGCTGTGCTGACCCCTATCCTCTGCCCAGTGGATGGCCTGTACACTGCCCTACTGACTATTGAACACTCCCCTGCTGACCTTGCATCCTCTGCCCTGCTGTCCCCTGTACACTGTCCTGCTGACTTGCTGTACACTGCCCTGCTGCCCCTTGTCCTCTGCCCTGCAAACCCCTGTAGACTGCTTTGATAACCCACTGCACACTGCCCTACAAACTAATATCCTCTGTACACTGCCCTACAAACGGCTGACCCTATTCTCTGCCCTGCTGACCCCATGTATACTTTCCTACTGACTCCTATACATTGCTATTCTGACCTCGCATGCCATGCCCCTTTGACATTTTTTTACTGCACCGCCACATCAGACAGGCTAGACCTAACCCTGTTTGGCTATATTTCGTAATATGAAAACGTTTTTCTTGCTTGATAACATTTCATTTTTTTCATATTATTCAAACTAACTTTAGTGGAACAGTCCTATCGTTTGCTTTAAAGTATTAGTTCAGATAAAGCAAACTTTGTCTAGCATACTAATAAAAACCAAAGGGGTTTTCAAACCTGGGCTCTGCTTGGTTTTTAAATTCATTAGTTGGAATTCCTGTTTTAAGAATGTAGCATATAATAATCACTTACAGTATCTCACAAAAGTGAGTACACCCCCTAACATTTTTGTAAATATTTTATTACATCTTTTCATGTGACAACACTGAAGAAATTAAACTTTGCTACAATGTAAGTAGTGAGTGTACAGCTTGTATAACAGTGTAAATTTGCTGTCCCTTTAAAATAACTCAACACACAGCCATTAATGTCTAAACCGCTGGCAACAAAAGTGAGTACACCCCTAAGTAAAAATGTCCAAATTGGGCCCAATTAGCCATTTTCCCTCCCCGGTGTCATGTGACTAGTTAGTGTTGCACGTTCTAAGGTGAGAATGGGGAGCAGGTGTGCTAAATTTGGTGTTATCGCTCTCACTCTCTCATACTGGTCACTGGAAGTTCAACATGGCACCTCATGGCAAAAAACTCTCTGAGGATCTGAAAAAAATGAATTGTTGCTCTACATAAAGATGGCCTAGGCTATAAGAAGATTGCCAAGACCCTGAAACTGAGCTGCAGCATGGTGGCCAAGACTTAAAGAGGCATGGGGTAATTGGGTCTACAACGCAGGTGCTGAGTCTGCGTATAGTGAGCCGGTAACCCACAAGAAATGGGGAAAGGGGGGGGTTTGGACTATCTCGGTACTGGTGGAAAATATAAACAAGGACTGAGGTAAAAGTATTTAGAAAAACATACATTTTTAATAGAAAAGACAAATTACATAATAAACACTGTATAGTGTTCAGTTTCATAAAAACAAACAAGCACAGTAACCCCTCCTTTATAATCATCAAACTCGACAAAAGAGTGCAGGCCTGGGCCCGTAAGCTTGACGTCTGTTTGAGCGTAAGGAGGAGATGTCTCTCGACCGGTTTCGCAGCGTAAGCTGCTTCTTCAGGAGATAGCTCTAAAATAGATATTGTTGTTCAATATATAGTATATACACAGCATTAATACAGGGGAATTACAACATAAAGAAATAGGATGCGTCAGCTCACCAGTGCATATGGAGAAAGGCTCCCATCGAGCCCGATAATGCCTTACCCGGCAGATATGGGGGCGTTACTACATGGACTAAGCAATGACAATAAGAGGGAATGCATAAATATAATTGTATTCATTGGTAAATTACCATCACCACCTGTGATGAATTTATGGGATAAATGTGCATAGAATTCCCCAAAGGTTGAGATAAAAGGGGGGAGAGGTGGTTTGAACGTGAGGCAAGGGGAAAGTGGGGCAAAGGGGGGGGGGGGGGGGGGGGGAAGGGGGAAAGAAGGGGGGGGGGGAGGGGAAGAATGGGGGGAAGTGAAAAGGGGGGGGGGGGGGTAAGGGGGGGGGAAGGGGGGGGGTGAGGGGGGGGGGGGGGGGGGGGGAAAGGAAAGGGGGGAAAAAGGAGGGAAGGATATTGGGGAGGAAGGGAAGAAAAAAAAGGGGGGGAGGGAAAAAAAAGGGGAAACGGGGGGGGGGAAAGGGGGAGAGGGGAAAGGGGGAGGGGAGGGGGGGGGGGGGGAAGGAGGGAAGGGAAGGGGAAGAAGGGAGGGGGGGAGGGGGGGGAGGAATGGGGGGGGGAGAAAGGGAAGAAGGGAAGGGAAGAAAGAGAGGAGAAGACTATGAAATAATGCCATAGAAGGTGACCGTTAAAGTTAGACAGCACTTACATAGATTTTGTCAAAGCCAAACCAGGATGCCGGAACGTGGGGAGTCAGTTATTATTGTATTAGGTGGACAGGTATAGCGGTTATAATCTGAGCACAGAAAACCGTCTAGATGGTACAATGTCCAACATCTAAGGTCTGAAAGGGAGAGGTAATGATCCCAATCAATAAAGGTAATAGGTAGTTGGAAAGGATAGATAATAAGGGAAGTTTGGGTTTTAAAGTACATACCAGGTAGCTGGGATTCCCACAATTCGTTCCGCATCCAGGATGGTTCCATGTGCCTACTGACGGTGTAAGGACACCGTCATATAGGCGCCCCAATCAATGACGTCGATACCCGCCACAGGTGTGGCGCACGTCGGCGTCATCAATCAGCCCATCTACGTAGCCACCCGGGAAGGGAGGGGCACCGGCCAGACCGCGCGGTATGAGACACACACCGCCATGATGGCTAAAGCTGCGTGGCTCGGCGTGATGACGTAGTACCCATCGCGCCGGGCTCGCGCATACGCAGCAGATCGAGAAGTGCGCATGCGTCGGGAAAGTCCGGGGAGGAGGTAACTAGGGAAACTAAGACGTCAACAACAACGTGTAGACTGTCCGAGCTGGGTTTGCAGGCATCATGGGGATGCTGCTTGCCAGTGGGGCAGTGGCACACGCAGGGATTGTGTGTCACAAGAGCGCGTGTCTGGTGGACCCCAAGTGGGCAACTACGCTCCAAAGAGGCCCAAATAATAAAATAGGGCCATTAGGTAAGAGGGGTTTGTTGTCCCTCCAAGATGGGCACATATCTGCCGGGAAGGCCCTAAGGTTAGGGAATCGGACTCCCATGGTTAATCTCCTAAATAATGCATAGGCGAGGTGACACAACCTGTACAGCAAAGAGTTATTATACAAGTAACATGGAGATAAAAACATGCACATACAGGCAATACATAGAATTGTCGTGTTACACAAAATTGGTGGACTATTATACAAAAGTCCATAAGGATCCTTTGTAGATCATAATCGGCAAGGCAAGGTCATTATGTCACAGAGGCATAGGAAATGACAGAGGTCCTAGACGGCATTAATGTTATCATCTTAACCAAGATGTGGGGCGAGGCTAAGTGTAACCCAATTTTTACAGGAATGGCTTATACGATATCGTCTCGTTCAAGCCTGGGGGTTGGGTAGCATTGAGTTTTTCAATCCAAAGGGTTTCCCTTTGTAGAATAAGGCGGTCCCAGTCACCCCCTCTAGGATTTGGGGGTATCACCTCCAGTACCCGGAAGTCTACCACTGACGTGTCAAAGCGGTGATAAAAGCCGATATGACGCCCAATTGTGGTCAGTTTGCCACTTCCGGAATAGTAGAGGTGATCCCAATCCTCTGCCTAAATTCTCTGATGGTTTTACCCACATAAAACGATTTGCACTTACACTTCATGAGGTAAATCACTCCTCTAGTGCCACAATCCGCATGGCAACGAGGAACAAAAGTCTCCCCATTTGGTAGTGTAAAGCGTTTTACTTCGCTAACCTATGGACACCGAGGGCATTGACCACATTTAAAGGTCCCATAAGGTCTGCTTTTGGGAGATTTAGCAGACACATAATGGCTACTGGTTAGACAATCACGGAGGGAGCGGGCTCTCCGGAAAACCAAATCTGGTTTAGAGCGTACATGTTTATTTAAGGTCTGATGGTCTGTCAGAAGGTGCCAGTTTTTGGTTAGTATATCCCTCAATAAATGATGGTGGGCGGAATAACGGGTGATAAATCTGACTGGTTCCATAGTTGGCACAGGTTTAGGTCGTTTGATTAGAAGAGAGCTTCTAGGTCTTTGGTAGGCCTTATTAAAGGCCTTTCTAAGATTCGAGGAGGAATGGTGGCCAAGACCATACAGTGGTTTAACAGAACAGGTTACATTCAGAACAGGCCTCTCCATGGTCGACCAAAAAAGTGGAGTGCACGTGCTTAGCGTCCTATCCAGAGGTTGTCTTTGGGAAATAGACATATGAGTGCTGCCAGCATTGCTGCAGAGGTCGAAGGGGTGGGGGGTCAGCCTGTCAGTGTTCAGACCATACGCAGCACACTGCATCAAATTGGTCTGCATGGCTGTCATCCCAGAAGGAAGCCTCTTCTAAAGATGATGCACAAGAAAGCCATCAAACAGTTTGCTGAAGACGAGCAGACTAAGGACATGGATTACTGAACCATGTCCTGTGGTCTGATGAGACCAAGATAAACTTATTTGGTTCAGATGGTGTCAAGCATTTGTGGTGGCAACCAGGTGAGGCGTACAAAGACAAGTGTGTCTTGCCTACATTCAAGCATGGTGGTGGGGTTGTCATGGTCTTCGGCTGCATAAGCGCTGCCGACACTGGGAAGCTACAGTTCATTGAGGGAACCAAGCAGAGCATGATCCCCTCCCTTCGGGAGACTGAGCCGCAGGACAGTATTCCAACATGATAATGACCCAAAACACACCTCCAAGATGACCACTGCCTTGCTAAAGAAGCTGAGGGTAAAGGTGATGGACTGGCCAAGCATGTCTCCAGACCTAAAACCTATTGAGCATCTGTGGGACATCCTCAAATGGAAGACGGAGGAGCGTAAGGTCTCTAACATCCAACAGCTCTATGATGTTGTCAAGGAGGAGTGGAAGAGGACTCCAGTGGCAACCTGTAAAGCTCTGGTGAACTCAAGCCCAAGAGGGTTAAGACATTGCTGGAAAATAATGGTGGCCACACAAAAGGGTTAAGACAGTGCTGGAAAATAATGGTGCCTCACAAAATATTGACACTTTGTGCCCAATTTGGGCATTTTCACTTAGGGGTGTGTTGAGTTATTTTGAGGGGACAGCAAATTTACACTGTTATACAAGCTGTACACTCACTGCTTTACATTGCAACAAAGTGTAATTTACAGTGGTGTGAAAAAGTGTTTGCCCCCTTCCTCATTTCCTGTTCCTTTGCATGTTTGTCACACTTAAGTGTTTCGGAACATCAAACCAATTTAAACAATAGTCAAGGACAACACAAGTAAACACAAAATGCAATTTGTAAATGAAGGTGTTTATTATTAAAGGTGAAAAAAAATCCAAACCATCATGGCCCTGTGTGAAAAAGTGATTGCCCCCTAAACCTAATAACTGGTTGGGCCACCCTTAGCAGCAACAACTGCAACCAAGCGTTTGCGATAACGTGCAATGAGGCTTTTACAGCGTCCTGGAGGAATTTTGGCCCACTCATCTTTGCAGAATTGTCCTAATTCAGTTACATTAGAGGGTTTTCGAGCATGAACGGCCTTTTTAAGGTCATACCACAACATCTCAATAGGATTCAGGTCAGGACTTTGGCTAGGCCACTCCAAAGTCTTCATTTTGTTTTTCTTCAGCCATTCGGTGGTGGACTTGCTGGTGTGTTTAGGATCATTGTCCTGCTGCAGAACCCAGGTTCGTTTCAGCTTGAGTACACGAACAGATGGTCGGACATTCTCCTTCAGGATCTCTTGGTAGACAGCAGAATTCATAGTTCCTTTTATCACGGCAAGTCTTCCAGGTCCTGAAGCAGCAAAACAGCCCCAGACCATCACACTACCACCACCATATTTTACTGTTGGTATAATGTTCTTTTTCTGAAATGCAGTGTTCCTTCTACGCCAGATATACTTGGACACACACCTTCCAAAGAGTTCCACTTTTGTCTCATCGGTCCACAGAATGTTGTCCCAAAAGTCTTGGGGATCATCAAGATGTGTTGTGGAGAAATTGAGACGAGCTTTGATGTTCTTTTTGCTCAGCAGTGGTTTTCTCCTTGGAACTCTGCCATGCAGGCCATTTTTGCCCAGTCTTTTCCTGATGGTGGAGGCATGAACGCTGACCTTAACTGAGGCAAGTGAGGCCTGCAGTTCCTTGGACGTTGTTGTGGGGTCTTTTGTGACCTCTTGGATGAGTCGTCGCTGCGCTCTTGGGGTAATTTTGGGCGGCCGGCCACTCCTGGGAAGGTTCACCACTGTTCCATGTCTTCGCCATTTGTGGATAATGGCTCTCACTGTGGTTCGCTGGATTCCCAAAGCTTTGGAAATGGCTTTATAACCCTTTCCAGACTGATAGATCTCAATTACTTTCTTTCTCAATTGTTCCTGAATTTCTTTGGGTCTCGGCATGATGTGTAGCTTTTAAGGATCTTCTGGTGGACCTTACTGTGTCAAGCAGCTCCTATTTAAGTGATGCCTTGATTGTGAACAGGTGTGGCAATAATCAGGCCTGGGTGTGGCTAGAGAAATTGAACTCAGGTGTGGACAACCACAGTTATAGTATGTTTTAACAAGGGGGGCAATCACTTTTTCACACAGGGCCATGATGGTTTGGATTTTTTTTCACCTTTAATAATAAACACCTTCATTTACAAATTGCATTTTGTGTTTACTTGTGTTGTCCTTGACTATTGTTTAAATTGGTTTGATGTTCCGAAACACTTAAGTGTGACAAACATGCAAAGGAACAGGAAATGAGGAAGGGGGCAAACACTTTTTCACACCACTGTATTCAGTGTTGTCTCATGAAAAGATATTATAAAATATTTACAAAAAATGTGAGGTGTGTACTCACTTTTGTGAGATACTGTATATTTACCAAAGTTTCTGCTAGGGTTGTGGACAGAAGTTGTTACATTTCCACTATTTTATTTATTTTTATTTTTTTGCAGTACTGCACACAGGTAATGCTCTGATGCAAATATAGTCTGGGGTCTGAAGTGTACAGTATGTTGCAAAATTCAAATAGCAACACATTCAGCCAAGTATTTGACAAAGTAACTATTCATGTTTCAAATCATTGTAGAATGCTGAGGACATCTATGGGTGGAAACTGAAACTGCACTCGATAGTAATGTTTTCCGCACTAGCTTATTTATTTTCATTTATTTGATAAAACTGACAAGATAGGCAGATATTACAGAATACCTAGACTCATAGACATAACCCCCTGCCTTCAAAGAACTTGTAATTTAATGTCATTACTATAGCCTTCGCACCTATTTGGGTTGAATTAACCAGTGGTGTTATAATTGAACTACAGTAATTATATATTTTACATACCTACAGTACAGTAGGCCACCTTGGCCCAAAAGAAGTATGCATGTGTGATGCCGGAACAGCCTCTCTGCATAGCTCCCAACTGTCCCTGATTTCGAGGGACTGTCCCTGATTTGGAGCAATGTCCCTCTGTCCCTCATTACTCCTCATTTGTCCCTGATTTTGGTCTGATCTATATTGATGTATTTAAAATGCACTTTTTATCTATCAAAAAGTGTTTCCCAGCGCTAAACCTTTCATCTGTTTTTTAAATTGCTGCATTTGTAAATTCCAAAAGCCAAAATAAAGGAATAGTAGTGGTAAAAAAAGCAGTTGTGGGTTTAACCAATGTTCTTTTTTTGTACAATTCTCCTTTAAGGGGGCGTGTCATTCCCATCTCAAAAAGTTGGGAGGTATGTCTCTGTAGCTATTAGCCCAAGCAGGTCGCTTCCTTGACATGGATGCCATTCAGGGAATGTCTAGCGTTTTTCCCAATGAATGCAAAGCATTCCCTGATTGGATGAGGTGGAGATCATGACATCCTCAACGCTTCTTGTCCTATCAGAAAGAGAATGCTTTTCATTCATTATGAACAATGCAAGGCGTTCTCTGAAGAACGGGCATGCTGAGAGAGCAAACCCTTGTGAGTACTAAGTAGTAGCTCAGGTTACTTAAGTGGTTTACAGTTTGCAGAGGCAGCTCAGTTATCGCATATGCAAGCTGGCTCAATGTAAGTATGAGCTTTAAACAATAAATTCTGAAATGCAAAAAAACAAACATTTATACTCACCTAGGTGGATGCAACACCAGTCCAATGCTGCATCTGTCCACTGCCCCTTCTTAGACTGAGAACTGAGTGATCAAAGACTGCTGATCACTCAGTTCTTGGTCTTCAGTGAGCAGAGAGTGGTGACTGTCAATCTCCGGGTCTCTGTTCTCCATCCACAGTGAGGAAATCCCTGGTTGTCACCAGGGTCACCATAACCAATGTCCCCATTGGAAGCTATCCCAACTGTTCCTGTTCTGGAGGCAACCTAAAATTTGGGATTTTCTTTCACTTTCTCTCTCGGTGATAATGGTAAGCAGGACAAATAAAAAGGGTGAATCTTTCTAATGAGGGCACAGACAGCAATTAAAACCTGACTGTGATTTTATTTTCTCTCCACATACATTTTGGCTATAGTTATACTTTAAAGAGGAAGTAAACCCTCTCTCTAAAAAAAAAACATACTAGCTCATTAAGAATTACTTACCTGAGATCTAAGCCCCCGCAGCGGTCCTCGGTCACCTCTTCCGTTTCCGCCATGATACCCGGAGTGACTTCTATCTATCGCGGCCCCGGCGCTGTGATTGGCTGGAGCCACAATGACGTCACTCCCGCACATGCGCGCGAGAGCCGTCAGTGAGGGCACAATCCCATTCATTAAACGGCATGCTCAATGCGCTTGCGGAGCTATCTATGGCACGCATGCACTGTAGACATCGGTCCGTCTTTCATGCAAATATCTCCTTAACTGTGTAGGTTAAGGAGATATTTCTTGCACCTACAGGTAAGCCTTAATCTAGGCTTACCTGTAGGTCAAAGTGGTCCGTAAGGGTTTACAACCACATTAATGTCCATGCTACTCTAAAGTGCTATGTATGTTAGGGTTACAGGTAATCAATGACAGGTAACAGGGGAGCTGTCACCATAGTCATTACTATACTAGGGACCAGTGCTGTAGATAGAAGCTGCAAGTAAAGAAGGGGCATCAGTCCATATTTAATCTCAATTATCCAGATAACTAGAAGTACATGTCCAGTATTGGCATTCCTTGACATTCCTTGATATGTTAAATGTTGAACATTCCGCAGCAAGCTTGGATCTTCCATGCAGTAGAGTCTTCGGCACTGGCAGTGGGGCATGCAAGTATTAATTTTTATTTTTGCAGGGATGCTATTTTTAAATTATTTTTAAAACAGCAACAGAATTGATTTGACTTGTCAGTTTTTATTGTTAGGCATACAGAAATTATTTCAGAGTGCTGCACCACAAGTTGTCAAGGTAATTAACCTACAGAAGCATTTATAAAAGATAAAGAAATTATGCTTGCTACCCAGAGGAAGCAAAGGAGACCTGTAACAAGTAACATTCCCAAAGACTCCTCCAGTGCATCTGATATCAACTCTTTTGGACCTAAGGCTTCACAGGGGTTTAGAATAAATGTCAAGATAGCCTCTCCAAACCTAATGATACAGTACTGGATCCATGTTATTATTACATTTGCACAGCTTTTCTACGTTTAATTGCGTCAAAAGCTTGTCTACTGGGGCCCCTTTCCCATAACCACAGCCTCATAGCAGCAGTATGGCCTGTTTTGGCTATAGTTACACCATCATCTGGAAGTAAACTCTTTCTCTTAAATTGAGTGCTACTCCTATAGGAGCCGCTGAGTTAGATGGGTCGTCTGTTCTTTTCTTCGACCTTCCCAAGGGCCTCAGCCCTAGGGATTCACCCAGACAGTTCGGGTTTGGAATCATGTGGAAATCAAACTGCCTGAAACCCGGACACATTATTCAGACTGGATTATGGCTTCCCAGCAGGGTTGCTGGCTGTAGTTGTCTAAGCTAAGCAGTCTGGTCATCTGTAGTCACATTCGCAGTCTCTGGTTATTTGACTTTTAAGTCATCATCAAGTGCGATTGTGTGTGTGCGCCTAGCAGAAGCAGCCAATCAAATTTAGTGCTCAATATGGATTAAATAAATAGATATAAATAAAGTGTAATAAAGTGATTTGTGCAACAAGCTCATTAAACAGTCCATATTCAGTAAAGGTTCATGTACTGCAAACTTTTCAGTACATGAACTTTCACTGAATGTAGACTGTTTAAATCTACACCTGATTTTTTTCATTTTCTTTTTGCACCCCTTTATCCACCTGTTTTCAAGTGGGAAGGCTCAGAAGGGCAGTCATAAATTGGCCTTATTCTGGGTGCCTTGTTATGACATGCAGGAATAACATGCTGCCTTTATATCATGGCTGTTGTAAGTAGTGTAGCAAGGTCTCTTCTAATGAGGGCCTCCAAGGCCAAAGATAGCTGGCATCCTTCAATATGTAGTGGGTTGTGAGGCATAGTGGGTGCAAAGATGGTGAAAGTCATTCTGCGCCAGACACTTCTTGGATGTAAAAGAGGTTTTATTTCTTTTGACAGACCTTTTTGTATTTTTGGGGGAAAAGGGTTAGGGCTAGGACACCCTTAAGTAGTTTTAATTGGCAAACTCAGAGACTTCAATAGGAAGACAGTCGTGCAGGGAAAGGCCCAGTGAAAGACTCCACTTCTGCACATTCAGGAATGCTGTCTCCTATGGTAACAGTCTTTAACAGTTCCTAACTCAAACGTAACAGTCCTTTCAGCTCCACTACAACTACCTCTTGTAGTTCTTCAACACTGAGCTCCTGGTCGCTCACTAGACCCTCTGATTCACTGACTGAATCCCTTGAGCTCCTCCAAGGTTTGCGGTGGTATCCCCTCAATCGTCACCCACGCTTCCCTGCTGGGTCCCTAGCTTGGCACTCCAGATACTTCTCAAGCTTCACCCCTTCTAACCGGCAAGGTCCCTGGCTTGATCACCGCCTGAAGTTTCCCGATTCTCCACCGTGCCCTTTTGGTGAGAATGTGGTTCCAGTACTTGCTTCAGTTACTCACTGTGGTCCCTGGTAAAGGTGGTTGGTCCCTTTGTGGCAACAGCTTCCCTTCTACCTCCGACCACTGACAGAACCGTCACTTCTGGTTGGACTGCAAGCCACAATCCCAACCCTGTGCTGCTCCCTTTACTTCTGGATTGGCCCTCACACAGCCTAGCAGCCAGATGCCCCCGGTATAGGCCCATTCTGTGGCCTAGCAGCCTGGGGCATACAACACACATCCACCCAGACAGCTGTCCAGGTGGCACAGAACGCAGATCACCTGACTCCACTCAAATACATAGGCCAATGGATTCAAGAAAACCCCTGCCCATTGGCTGAGATACCCCATATACCCATAATCTGACCTTGGGTTGCCCTTCTCATATATAGTAACACCAAGTACCCAGCCACCTAGTGATAGAAGAGAAAAGGGCAACAATGCCAGATCTCTATCAATCAACCAGGATAACTACTCCTGGCAAGTAAATTTGTGAGGAGCTCCCTGCCCAAACTACAGGGTGCTACATCAGTGTTTGGATTCATCACTTCAGTGTCTGATGGAATATCTACTCCTATCTCCTATTGATCTGATCCCAGATTTCTAGCATTACAAGTGACATTTTATTCACCCTTACTGTGGGGCTAGAAATCTGGGATCAGATCAATAGGAGATAGGAGTAGATATGCCATCAGACACTGAAGTGATGAATCCAAACACTGATGTAGCACCCTGTAGTTTGGGCAGGGAGCTCCTCACAAATTTACTTGCCAGGAGTAGTTTGCCTTTCCACTTTAAAAGATCCCTTTGCTGGCACATCATGCTGTTTCAGTCTTAAATCTAGTTACAGGGTCCACCTAAGTGCTTGCTTTTTTAGTTCTCCCATCTTTTATCATCCCATAAGTGTGTACTGTTGTAATTATAGCTAGACTTTTCAATTCCAGATCTATTGTACTTTCATACTATGAGCCTGCTTCAATCATAAACTCACAGTGAAGTTAAGTAGTAGCATTCTTTTTTTGCCATAGGCACCATATTACTTGAATTAGAAAAATAGTAAATTCCCCAAACTGTCTTGCATCCATGAGGAAGAACTGTTGTAAGAAGCTAACGAATTGGGACAGAGATGCTGTAGACCTAGACATCATGCCTTCAGGCGTTCTTCGAATAATAAGTACAGTAAAACCTTGGATTGCGAGCATAATTCATTCCGGAAACATTCTTGTAATCCAAAGCACTTGTATATCGAAGCGAATTTCCCCCTAAGAAATACCGGAAACTCAGATGATTCGTTCCACAACCATTTATTCATAAGTCCTTCAGTTTATAGTCCATATAAAAAGATTATAGCAATGTGACCAGGTTGTGTAACCATAAAATGTCCATCCACAAATGGCAGCCTCCACAAGGGAATTAGAAGCAAAATCCAGCAGGAGCTACAGAGTATAAAAGAGAAGAGAGGCTCCTCTAAGTGTAGCAATATGATTAAATTTAATGAAGGTACAACATTTAGAAACTCGCATGGTTGATGATTAAAATAGGCACATCTAAGTATGCAGGCATCTAGGGTAAAGCTGTCCACATAGACTGTCCTCCACACCACCGGCTCTGTCAGTCTGCAATCGTGACCAGGAAGACTACCCTGCACTAGAGCGATTTGAAAAGCGAGTGTCAGGTAAGGTTTCACCTGCTGGTGGCACTGCAGCTCAGAGACCTGTGGGCTGCAGTTCTGGTGTCCACCAGTGGGTGGATCTTGGTAGTCAGGAGCTGACATCTCCTGCAATCAGGCATCATCTGATACGGATTGCAAGAAGTATACTTAAACCTGGTGATCACTTGCACTCGTTGCCAGTGATGTAACTAACGCAATTAAAGTAAACAGCGTTACATAACGCCGTTACTTTAGAGGGTAACGAGTAATCTAACTGATTACTCTTCCCCTCGCGGTAATGCCGTTCCCATTACTGGGGCGGCGTTACCGCAATTACCCGCCGTGATCCGCGGAGCCGTCCGTGGCCTCGGCCTTAGGAAAGGCTGCGGCTTCGGCCTAGCTCCAGAGCGGCGGCCATCTCGGTGCACCCGTCGGCCGCGGCTCTGGCCTAGCTCCGGAGCGGCGGCCATCTTGGTGCACCAGTCTGCCATTTACAATGTGATTGCTCCGTCAAATGACGGAGCGATCACTTGTAAACAAACCAGCGTCAAGATGACGCCGGTTCCTCTCTCCCCTCTGTATACAGATCTGTACAGTAGAGGGGAGAGATCGGATGGCAGCACTGTAATACCCTGCCAATACTCTGCAATACCCAGCCAATACTCTGCAATACCCAGCCAATACTCTGCAATACCCAGCCAATACTCTGCAATACCTTGCCAATACCCTGCCAATACTCTGCAATACCCTGCAATACCCTGCCAATACTCTGCAATACCCAGCCAATACCCAGCCAATACTCTGCCAATACTCTGCAATACCCAGCCAATGCTCTGCAATACCTTGCTAATACCCTGCCAATACTCTGTAACACCCTGCAATACCCTGCCAATACTCTGCAATACCCAGCCAATACCCAGCCAATACTCTGCCAATACTCTGCAATACCCTGCCAATACTCTGTAATACCCTGCCAATACTCTGCAATACCCTGCCAATACTCTGCAACACCATGCCAATACTCTGCAATACCCTGACAATACTCTGCAATACCATGACAATACTCTGCAACACCATGCCAATACTCTGCAACACCATGCCAGTACTCTGCAATACCCTGCTAATACTCTGCAACACCCTGCCAATACTCTGCAACACCCTGCCAATACTCTGCAATACCCTGCCAATACTCTGCAATACCCTGCCAATACTCTGCAATACCCTGACAATACTCTGCAACACCATGCCAATACTCTGCAACACTATGCCAATACTCTGCAACACCATGCCAATACTCTGCAACACCATGCCAATACTCTGCAACACCCTGCAAATACTCTGCAACACCCTGCAAATACTCTGCAACACCCTGCAAATACTCTGCAACACCCTGCCAATACTCTGCAATACCCTGCCAATACTCTGCAATACCCTGCCAATACTCTGCCATACCCAGCCATACTCGATAATACCCAGCCATACGATCTGATCCCTAAGTTTGGGGGGACAGATGTACAGAGGGGGAACAGATATACGTGTGTGTGGGGGGGGGGGACAAACGTGTAGTGGGGTACAGAGGGGGAACAGATATATGTGTGGGGGGGGGACAGATGTGTAGTGGGGTACAGAGGGGAAACAGATATATGTGTTGGGGGGAACAGACGTGCAGGGGGGTACAGAGGGGAAATAGAGGTGCAAAGGGGAACGCGCCCCTTGCTTACAGTAATACTAGACCCGCCCCTAAGAATATTTAAAAAAAAGTCACAGTTACTTTGCTGAGTAACTAATTACTTTTACAATGTAGTAACTGAGTTACTAACTCAATTACTTTTTTGGGAGAAGTAATTTGTAACTTAAATAATTACCTGTGACCAAAGATTAGCTTGTTAATGACCCGCTTCTTACCGCCCAGCCGGGTTCTACTGACTTTGTATGGCTGAGTCTTTGGGTGCCTGGTATGGGTTACCTGTTTTGCTTAAGATTCTTTTTCTAGTTGCCTTTGTTGGGTCCCTCGCACAGTATGTTGCTGCGATGGCGCCAAAGCCTGGTGGTCTGGACATACCTCTTACAATTGGTAGCTATGTTTGCCTTTGTGACATTGGTAGTGGTGAGCTCCTGGGGAGTTGCAGAGCACCATTTGTGCCTTGCCACAACCTGGATGCAATTTCCACAATTCCAGGAGCATTAGGGGACCCGTGTCAGGAAACCAGTGCCCTGGGGAACCTAGATGGCAGCCGAAGTGTGGAACAAGTCCTGGAGATCAGGCAAGCTACATAATTCTGACCAGACATTCCGGTGTCAGAATTGTGGTATTGTCACTTGAATCCAGGGATAAGTTTGTGAATGACCCATGGTACCCCAGCATTGGGATGCCTAATGTTTTAAGGGTTCAAAGGTCCTATGCTTCTAAGAATCTGTCCGAAAGGATACCTAGCCAGTGGCCTAGCTCCAGCGGTGGGGTACCTAGACAGTTACCGGACCCAGGCGGTGGAACAACCAGTTTCTGTTTGGCTCTCGGCAGCAAGGCTTTTTATTTTGGACCTGGCGCCCCTTGGACTTTCTTGGCTATGACTGGTTGGAGTGTCCGGAGGTCGCTCCTTCAGGGGGGGGGGGGGGGGGGTACTGTCAGGAAAGGTTTCACCTGCTGGTAGCACTGCAGCTACCAGACCTATGGGCTGCAGTTCTGGTGTCCACCAGCGGGTGGATCTCAGCAGTCAGGAGCTGACATCTGATACGGATTGCAGGAAGTATACTTAAACCTTGTGATCGCTTGCACCCGTTGCCTTGGTATTGTTTCCTTGTGCCCTGACCTGCATTTGCGAATCCTGTATCCGGAATCCTGAAACCTGTATACAGTTATGATTATACTCCACATCTGTATATAGATTTAATTTTGGTATTCGGTTGTTGTGTTTCTCTGTGGTTGGTTACTGGTTAGTTTACTATTTGTCATATTGGAGGTGCATTTACTTTTGTTTATCTACTTTTCGTTTAATAAACCATATTAATTATACTTTACATGTGTTTGGTTCATTCTATTGCAGTCAACACATTTCTGGTCACGCCGGTCCCTGACAGCAAAGGCTTGAAGCACTCGTGGAGCGCAGCGTGGAAGGGATGACATCGATAGCGGTGTGAACAGTCTATGTGGGCAGCTTTACCCCATATGTGAAAAAACAATCCCCTGTGTTAAAGGTACTAATTAGTAATTAGGCCTGCCCCTGCTGTACATGACATAAGTCAAAACATGGAAAAATGAGTATAAGTACCACAGCGCTGACATCCTGAATAAATACAATAAAGTGCAAAAACTGTAGTGCATACAAAATTAAGTGCAAAAATAATAAAAAAACAAAAACAAAAAATATATCAAGCATGTGGCCAGTGAAAGCTTAGAAAACATGTGCAAATATGTTTAAACTTCAAGTTGGAAGGTTCCTTTCACAGGGGCCTTCCACAGGTGCTGCTGTGCTAGAAATAGTGCAAATCAATATTAAGCATGTGACCAATGAAAGTCCAAAAAAGATGTGCACATAAACATATAGCAGTTCTTAGTTGATAAGTTCCTTTACCAAGTTCCTTTCAAAAGCGCTGCTATGCTAAAAAAACATGTGATGCTGTAAACAGGTGCATACGGATCCACACCCCCCCCCCCCCCCCCCTATGGTTGAACTCACCAGATCCAATGGACCCCCAAGCAGTACTACGTTGTGTTCAGGTAGGCTTAGTATGGTGAGCGGGCTGATGAAAATGCCAACTCCTGGGTGGAATCCTTCCTGGGGTGCTTTCAGGCACAAACATATGGAGAAAGAGCCTGCATAGTAAAGTACGTCTTGTTCAATTGATTAGAATCAATCTTTACAAGGTTCCAAGGTGGAGGGCAAATGGATGAACATCAATTACCAGTCCAGTAATCAATAGGTTCTCTCACAACCTAACTGTAATTGAACAGGCATCGGACGTGGTGACCTGCATGCTTTGGCCAATCACAGCGCGCTCTCCTGTTAGAGCCATAATTGGCCAAAAGCAGGTTGCCTTTAGCCAATCATGGCTCAGGGGCCCCACACTATATAATGCTGCTTACACGGCACCCGTATATAGTGTTATGAATGAGAGAAGTTAGCTAGAGGCAGGTTAGTTAGTGGCGTGCAGGCAGTTTAGTATATATCTATCTATATATATAGATATATATATAGATATATATACAGTGTAGACTATATATACAGTGCAGGCAGTGTATTAATATATATATATATATACCGTGTAGTATATACCAGGGCTTGACAAATTTGCTTGGAATCTAGGAGCCAGCTAAAAAAGTTAGGAGCCAGTTTTTTTTTTTTTTTTTTACTTCTTGAGATCCGCGCTGTAGCCGTCGTTTTGCTTTGCCGGGACTACGTCCTATGACGTCGTCCCGTGTACGAGCGGCCTGCGAGGCCCCTGAAGGGCGCGTGCTGCGCGCTCTGTGATCAGAGAGTCTATGAGACTCGCTGGATCACCGATCCGAGTAAGGGGTCAATCCCGACCCCTTACCACGTGATCAGCTGTCAGCCAATGACAGCTGATTACGTGATGTCAACACAGCCGGTAATCGGCTATTTTTTTTTCCTCGCCCTGACAGCACGAGGAGAAAAAAAAAAAGCCGATCACCGGCGGCAGTGATCGGGACATCAGTCCCAATCTCTGCAAGCTGCCGCCAGCCCTGCAGTGCCCACCTGTGCCCACTACAAGTGCCACCTAGCAGTAGGCAACAGTGACACCTAGCAGTGCCCACAATCAGTGCCTGAGGAACAGTGCTGCACATTAGTGCCACCTATCAGTGCCCAGTGCCATCTATCAGTGCCCATCCGTGCCACCCATCTGTGCCACCCATCCATGCCCATCCGTGCTGCCTTATCTGTGCCTATCAGTGCCACCTTAACTGTGCCTACCAGTGCAGCCTATCAGTGCCCACCAGTGCCGCCTCATTAGCGCATATCAATGAAGCAGAAAAATTACCTGTTGTTTGCAAAATTTTATAACAAACTATTAAACCAGATTTATTTTTTTTTCTAAATTTTCCATCTTTTATTGTTTGTTTAGCAAAAAATAAAAACCCCAGCTGTGATTAACCGCTTCAGCACCGGGCCATTTTTTACCCTTCCTTACCAGAGCACTTTTTGCGATTCGGCACTGCGTCGCTTTAACAATTGCGCGGTCGCGGTTACACCCAAACAAAATTGACGTCCTTTTTTTCCCACAAATAGAGCTTTCTTTTGGTGGTATTTGATCACCTCTGCGGTTTTTATTTTTTGTGCTATAAACAAAAGAAGAGCGACAATTTTGAAAAAAAACACAATATTTTTTACTTTTTGCTATAATAAATATCCCATTTTTTTTTAAAAAAACTATTTTTTTCCTCAGTTTAGGCCGATACGTATTCTTCTACATCTTCTAATCTAATAACCGTATATTGATCGGTTTGCGCAAAAGTTATAGCGTCTACAAAATAGGGGATAGATTTATTGATTTTTTTTTTTTTTTTTTACTAGTAATTGCGGCGATCTGTGATTTTTTTTCGTGACTGCGACATTGCGGCGGACACTTTGGACACTTTTGACACATTTTTGGAACCATTCACATTTACACAGCGATCGTTGCTATAAAATTGCATTGATTACTGTGTAAATGTGACTGGCAGGGAAGGGGTTAACACTAGGGGCGCTGTAGGGGTTAATGTGTTCCCTATAGAAGTAATTCTAACTGTGGGGGGAGGGGACTCAAGGGGAGAAGACCGATCATGTGTTCCTCTGTACTGGGATCACATGATCGGTCTCCTCTCCGCTGACAGGACGTGCCTTCAGCGGAGGACGCGGTCCCGCACGGTCCCGTTGTTTTAACGGGCAAACGCGGGTGCCCGGCGGACATCGTGGCCGCCGGGCACTCGCACCGGGTCCCGAGCGATGCCGCGCGCGCCCCCCAGGCGGCCGGGAATCCGAGGACGTCATATGACGTCCACCCAGGATGGGAGATCCACCTTGTGGGCGTCATATGACAGTGGGCGGTATTGAAGTGGTTAAATACCACCAAAGGAAAGGGAAAAAAATGATAAAATTTTAATTTGGGTACAGTGTTGTATGACCGCGCAATTGTCATTCAAAGTGCGTCAGCGCCGAAAGCTGAAAATTGGTCTGGGCAGGAGGGGGGTTTAAGTGCCCAGTTTAAACAAGTGGTTAACGACCGACAATGGTTAATTTTTATATTGAAAAAAAGCTATCTTAAAATTTACACAGAAAGACGACTAGAACCAAAGCATATATACACATATTATAATATATATATATATATATATATATATGTATGTGTATGTGTATATATATATATATATATATATATATATATATATATATATATATATATATATATATATATATATATATATATATATATATATATATATATATGTATATATATATATATATATATATATATATATATATATATATATATATATATATATATATGTGTGCGTTTGGTTCTAGTCGCCTGTGTAAATTTAAGATTGGTTAATTTTTTACAGGCAGGACTCCATTAGCATTGCTGGATGTCATACCAACGGCCACCACTAGATGGCGCCAAGATCTTAGAAGGAAGTATAGGCTTGCAGAAGGCCGCAATGCCTCAAACGCTGGACGGGGGGGGGGGGGGGGGTCTGCACGGAGACAGGATACCCCAGATGGGCTGCCCCAGGCGCCAGGTCACTAGTTCTAGTCGCCAATGCGACCTGGCGCCCGGGGATTGTCGAGCCCTGGTATATACATATATATATATATACTCTGCATTCAGTGTAGACTATATATACAGTGCAGCAGGGCTTTTTTTCAGCAGGAACACGGGGAGGGGGGGGGGTCAGTTCCGGCACCTCCAGCAATGAATGCATGTAATGGCAAGGTTCACTGGGTGTGCTGGAGGGTCTAATGATGCTTGCTGCTGTTAGATCTATTGTCACTGGTGGGGATCTATTTTTGCGTGGAGGTCTCTTGTTGCTGGGTAGATCTATTGTTGCTAGTGGGTGGGTTAGGTTTTTAGGGGGGAGCAATTGTTGCTGGGAGGGATCTACTGTTAAGGGAGAGGGCTATTGTTGCTGCCTCCTGGAGGGTCTATTGATGCAGTCTGCTGGGACATCTGTTTTTGCTGCAGGGGGTCTATTGTTGCTGGGGTGGTATTTTGTTGTGTGGGGGCTCTATTTTACTGTCTCTCTTTGTTATTATTAATTCTGTGCAAATCAGTTAGTAGCAAAAATGATACTTGGTACTGTATTCTCTAAAATGGGCGGTACAGGGAGGCTGGTGGGAGGTGGAACCAAGGAACGGTGCTCCGGGCACACACACACACGACTGCCTGCACTGTGTATATATATATATATATATACATAAAATATATATATACAAAAGTGAGTACACCCCTCATATTTTTGGAAATATTTTATTATTTCTTTTCATGTGACAACACTGAAGAAATGACACTTTGCTACAATGTAAAGTAGTGAGTGTACAGCTTGTATGTAAATTTGCTGTCCCTTCAAAATAACTCAACACATAGACATTAATGTCTAAACCGCTGGCAACAAAAGTGAGTACACCCCTTAGTGCAAATGTCCAGATTGGGCCCAATTAGCCATTTTCCTTTACTGGTGTCCCTTCCTGTGTACCCCATACCCATTCACATGGGGGGGGGGGGGCAGGATCTGATAAGCCCCCTGCCCTCAGGCCCTCACAACCAGGAGGACCCCAAAGCACCTTCCCCATGTTGAGGGCAAGTGGCCTGGTATGGTTCAGGAGGGAGTGGGGTGCTCGCTCGTCCCCCCCTCCTTTTCTGGCCTGCCAGGCTGCTTGCTCGGATAAGGGTCTGGTATGGATTTTGGGGGGGACCCCACACCATTTTTTTTTCATTTTGGCATGGAGTTACCCTTAATATCCATACCTGGTATGGACTAGGGGGGACGGGCACCCACACTGATTTTTTCATAGATTTTTATCTATATTGCTGGGACTCGGCAATACATTACAATTTTAGATGACATTTCCTTTAGAAATGTCATTTTGCTGCGGCACAGTAAAACACATCACACAGATGTACCACTTTACAGGCAGACTAAGAGGCCCCCCCCCCCATTTTCACCCCCTTCCTGCCCAGGCCAATTTTCAGCTTTCAGTGCTGTAACATTTTGAATGACAATTGCGCGGTCACGCAACACTGTACCCACAAATTGAGCTGTCTTTTGGTGGTATTTGATCACCTCTGCATTTTTTTTTTGTTGCACTATAAACAAAAAAAGAGTGACAAGTTTGAAAAAAACTGAATATTTTTTACTTTTTGCTATAATAAATATCCCAAATTAAAAAAACAAAAACTACTTTTTTCCTCAGTTTAGACCAGTGATGGCAAACCTCGGCACCCCAGATGTTTTGGAACTACATTTCCCATTATGCTCATGCACTCTGCAGTGTAGTTGAGCATCATGGGAATGTGGTTCCAATACATCTGGGGTTCCAAGGTTTGCCATCACTGGTTTTGACGGATATGTATTCTTCTACATATTTTTGGTAAAAAAAAATCGCAATAAGCTTATATTGATTGGTTTGTGCAAAAGTTATAGCGCCGACAAAATAGGTTATTGATTTATGGACATTTTATTATTATTATTATTTTTTTACTAGGCGATCTGCAATTTTTATCGTGACTGTGACATTGCGGCGGACAGATCGGCCAATTTTGACAATATTTTGACTATTGACATTTATACAGCGATCAGTGCAATAAAAATGCAGAGTTTACTGTAAAAAAATTACTGGCAGGGAAGGGGTTAACACTAGGGGGTGATCAAGGGTTTAAATGTGTTACCTAGGGAGTGATTATAACTGTGGGGGGGATGGGACTGACTAGGTGAGGAGACCGATCGGTGTTCCTATATACTAGGAACACACGATTTGTCTCCTCTCCCCTGACAGGACGTGGATCTGTGTGTTTACACACACAGATCCACATTCCTGCTCTGTCACAAGTGGACATCGTGGCCGCTGGGCACGCGCATCGGCTCCTCGGTGACGTGGCGGGCGCGCGCACCCCCTATACTGCAGGGAAGCCAAAGATGTCATATGACGCCCGCCCAGGATGGGAGATCCCATCTGCAGACATCATATGACAATGGGCGGGATGTGACGTGGTTAAAGGAATATTTCATTTTTATTGTTTCTCTTTAAAGGGGTTGTACACCCTCATGTTTTTCACCTTAATGCATCCTATGCATTAAGGTGAAAAAACACCTGGCAGTGCTCGGCCCCCTAGCCACCCCATTTTATTTACATGAGCCCTGTATTTCCCTCGGCGAAGATGCGCTGTCCCTCTCTCCACGGGGTCCCGGCTCTTGATTGGATAGATTGATAACAGCGCAGCTATTGGCTCCCGCTGCTGTCAATCAAATCCAATGACACGGGTGCCTGGGGGTGGGGCCGAGTCCGGCATTCATGTCTATGGTATGATATGTTTGTTATTTAAGAAAAAACTAAAAACGAGCCTTTACAATCACATTAAGCATTATTTAAATCACTGCTCCTGAAAAAACTTCAGTTTTAAAAACTTTTTTTTGCACTGATACATGTCCCCTGGGGCAGTACCCGGTCCCCAAAAACACTTTTTATGGCAATAACTTGCACAGTGCGGGGGGGACGGGGGGGGACGACAGGAAGTGGCGTAAATACCCACAGATTCTGCGGATATCTATGCCCGGAAATAGGTGCAGATACCTGTATTATACAGGTATCTGCACCCCCCTCCCCCCTGAAAGGTGCGAATTGTGGCACCGGAGGGGGGGAAGGTTCAGATAAGTGGAAGTTCCACTTTAGGGTGGAACTCCGCTTTAATGGTGTTTGCATGTTCGCAAAAATGTTTTGCCTGTTCGCAGTGTTCTGGTGCGAACCGAACCTGGGGGTGTTCGGCTCATCCCTACTGTTCAGTTTTATAGGATGTTTTGCAAATTTTATAGATAGGCAACTCCTATTTTTATATTGATTAGTGGTTCCAAATTAATAATAACTACTGCAGTAGGGAACAGACACAAAAAGATACACTCTTTCCAAATAACTTGTGTTTATTCGGTGCAATTTAAGTTTTTTATACACATGATTATGTAGGTATCACATTAATATTGCAATTGTACTTGTAACAAGGGGTGTTACATAGGAAGGCTAATTACTAATCAGGACTCGAAAGAATGCAAACATGTAATCAAAACATTATTAGTGCCGTGAGCACAGTGAGGGCAGTGTTCAATGCGGCATATTCTTAAACTATTGCTATTTTTTTTGCTGAAATGCTCCTCAATATTATATGTAGATATACAATGTTGTCTTGGACTCAGATAAACAATGGCATAGTAAGTCTCATCTCTTACTTTCTTTAGAAGACAAGGAGATTTACAGCCTTCTGGCACTGACTATGGGATCTAAGAGGGGGCAGGCAGCCTCAGATCATTATAATAGCAGTGGGCAACATTTCAAAGTAGATGTGACAGCATGTTCCATGCTTCATTTCCAAGATGTGTCTTCTATTATAAATTCTCATTGAGCTGCAATAAAGTTGTAAAACATGTTGGCCTCCCTACTCATCTGAATGTTGAGTTGATACAAAACAGCAGGGATGGGGAAAGCACAATTTTTTTTTAATTAAACCTTGCAGTACAATGCAAGGCCCACCTATAATATTGGTGTAGCGCTGGTATCCTTGTCTACTGATGTGTATTAGCATTTACAATGAAAGTCTATGGACATGTCTATGGCTTAGTGTTTGGCGCCATCTAGCGGCCAAACACTGATAGTGGACTTAAATGATTTTTGCTTTCACAAAGCACTGAACTATTGACAGGAAGTGACTGTTGTTTACACTGGAGAGTTGACCTTTTTACCCAGAATGCCAGGTGACCTACCCATGTGGTAGCGCTGGTATCCTTGTCTACTGATGTGTATTAGCATTTACAATGAAAGTCTATGGACATGTCTATGGCTTAGTGTTTGGCGCCATCTAGCGGCCAAACACTGATAGTGGACTTA
This sequence comes from Lithobates sylvaticus, assembly GCA_028564925.1. Taxonomy (NCBI): domain Eukaryota; kingdom Metazoa; phylum Chordata; class Amphibia; order Anura; family Ranidae; genus Lithobates; species Lithobates sylvaticus. The sequence goes on along the minus strand of CM053028.1, from coordinate 338,268,566 downwards.
AATGATTTTTGCTTTCACAAAGCACTGAACTATTGACAGGAAGTGACTGTTGTTTACACTGGAGAGTTGACCTTTTTACCCAGAATGCCAGGTGACCTACCCATGGACACCCTCTCTGACAGTGCATGCTGGGTAGGACATAAAAGGAGCCCGAGCGGTCATTTTATCTCTCTTTGGGACGCATGGCCTGCCTGTGAGTATCTGTGAGGAGGCCTCCCAGAAGTAGCGGCCTGCAGCCATTGCGGAGCGCCACTCTGATCTATTGTGTGAGTGACATGACGGTGCCAGAGATACTGTGACTGGATTGGAGAGACCCAGAGACACTCATTGAGCATCAGAGGACCGGGTTCACCCAGCGGAACGGAACTGAGTGACAGAGCCTGCTGAGAGAGAAGCAAGCTGCAAACACCAAACAAAGTTACCATACCGGGCTTTTGATCCAGTTTGTGAGCGGGTTACGGCCCACAGTTTACTAAACTTTTGCACCTAGTCAGACTTATATACAGGCCTCGCTGGGATCCATAGTCCTACGGAGGAGGAGTATAGCTACTGACACTAGGCAGGCATAAGGCCTACTTGCTATCGCATCTTAAGCCTTGTATTATAGTTACAGAATCAACACCAGGATCATCCTTAATTCAACCTTAATTACTTTACCCCTTGGATTACAAATTATAAGGAATTCTCATAAGCTAGCGAAGACAAGAAGACTAAAGACTGAGTACTTTGAGTGAGATCTCACACATAGCTATAAAAGTAGGGGGAGCTCCCTTGTATATTATATTGTTTATAATTGTTACATCAAAAATTCATTGTCCTGTCATTCTATGTTGGGATGACAGCACAATTATTGTAATCACCTGTTTGCCAATACTTATTGTAAAATATACTTTGGTTAAGTGTTTCGTTGTGTGGAGTATTGTTTTTCTCCCAGCAGGTGGAGCCAGTGATCCTGAAGGGACAATACAGGTATATTGTGTTATATTATACTGTACTGTATTGTATTGCACCACAGCTGTGTCAAGGGGATTGAGTCAAGTTAGTGGGGTTATTAGCAGAGTGCAGGCCAAAATCAAACCAGCAGCTCCTTCGGGGGGTCAGTGCTACATGTGGGGGCTCGTCTGGGATCCTGTCACTCTGAAAGAAAGCCCACCCCCTTGGTGCCATCAAAGTGGTCCAATGGTGCGAAGCAGAAGGCACACGCTCAGAAGCGAGCGTGGCCATTGAACTCCCAGGAGAAGACTGGGGAGAAAAACAAGTTAAAGAGATTGTGCAAGCATTGTCCCCAGACAGGAAGGCTTATGTGGTCGCAGTGAGATTAGACAATGGGACCAATTGCACCTACGCATTGCTAGAGTGGAGGAAGGGTGTCCCCGAAATCTTTCAAGGTGCCAGTGTAAAATTGTCAGAAAGGACAAAGTTCTACCTGACACATCCCACCAGGTCAAAAGAGGACTGTCCCGGTCGGAAGCAGATAGAACCCCTTGACAAGAAAGTAGGGGCCGCTGCTAAATCACAGTCAGAGCAACAGTTGGCTGACCTGAAACGGCAATACAGTGACATACAGGAAAGGTTTCAGTAGACCTCCAGCATGATAGCTCAGCACATTAAGGGGTTACGTGTCACATGTGGAGATCAGAAAGACAGCCAGATAATGCCCAAACCTGGGTCGGTAATGAAGAAGCGCACTCATGGCCGCCTGCAGGAAGTGACCATCCGGAAAGACTTCAGTATTGATGGCCAGATAGGATTGAGAGGGCAGAAAGATAAACTGTCCTAAACAAACCTTCTGCATCAAATTGAGTTGGGGCTACAAAAAGGATATTTGGAGTCCGAAATCAGGGAGGCTGTAATCCATGTCATTAGCCCAGGCTTAAGTGTCAGGGGCATGTTGGAGAGGAAAAGTGGGTTGACCCTGACAAGGATACTAAAAAGTTATTACGAGGAGGAAGATGCCTCTGAACTATTCCATCAGCCTATAAATATGGCACAAAGTAGTCAAGAGACTCCACAGAACTTTCTATTCCGAGCCATTGAACTTAAAGATCGCCTGCTGTCTGTATCAAAGGGGGAAGGCTCTGAAGAGCACTTTGGAGCTGAACTGGTTCAGAAAAAATTCAGGAGGTCCATGACTACAGGATTAAGGAGTGATTATATCAAGCTACAGTTGAAGCAGTACCTGGAAGATTCCTCGACTCCAGACGAGGTACTCATTGAAAAGGTTAATGAGGCAGACAAGATGGAGATTGAGAGAGATCAGAAGCAGAGGAAACTTCAACCTCCCAGCACCACAAGTGCCAAAGTATAACAGTTAGATGTCCCCTCAGGCACTCGAGAACTCAGTGTTCTGACAGCGAGTGCTGAGCAGAGATCGTGGCTTCCATCTACTCACCATCCACCCACAAGTCAGCTTGGACTAGAGAAACTGTTCCGGACATAGAAAGAAATACTGGAGATGATGACTAAGTTGATTGCAAGGATGGTGGAACCCAAGACGGAAGAAGTCTCGTCACCCAAGACCTAGCTAGCGAAGACAAGAAGACTAAAGACTACTTTAAGTGAGATCTCACACATAGCTATAAAAGTAGGGGGAACTCCCTTGTATATTATATTGTTTATAATTGTTATCAAAAATTCATTGTCCTGTCATTCCATGTTGGGATGACAGGACAATTATTGTAATCACCTGTTTGCCAATACTTATTGTAAAATATACTTTGGTTAAATATTCCGTTGTGTGGAGTATTATTTTTCTCCCAGCAGGTGGAGCCAGTGATCCTGAAGGGACAATACAGGTATATTGTGTTATATTATACTGTACTGGGGATTGAGTCAAGTTAGTGGGGTTATTAACAGAGTGCAGGCCCAAATCAAACCAGCAGCTCCTTCGGGAGTCAGTGCTGCATTCGCTTCCCTTCTTCCTATGTTATAAGTTAGATCGCACACTCATAGTGTATGTGTTCTGCATCGCTTGCCATGACGTCGCCACTCTTCCTGAAAGATTCCTGGGGAATGCAGAGCAGCCTAAATCTCACAAGAAGGTGCTCCAGCCCATTGTATGAGTGTATTATCACAAGATTTTGGGTATACATCCAGAGAAGATGGCACTGATGTGCTTCTATTACAGGCCTAAAGATTTTTATTTTGTGATAAATGTTGCACTTGTATTCTGTCTGAAATTTTCTTCCAAAAGCATCCTATTGTGGTAAGTGATTCAAAGGAAAATTAGCTTTTCATAAAGTATGCTTTAATTAGTAGTGCTGTGTCATCATAGAGACAGGAGAATAAACTCCAAACTCATTCAAATGAGCCAGTAAGAGTCAAGTTTCAATAATTATTGTTTAACAGTTCTAAAAGTGTTCCTTATCCTGTGCCTATAACATTGATGGCCACTAGGTGGCAGCTGAACCAGCATTTAATAGATCTGTAATATTAGGTTTTTAGGTAAATGTTTTCTGTTGTTAGTGTATGATTTCAAAATTATGTTTTACATTTTTAAATAGCATTTTTATTTTAAAAGTAAAATCTTTAATATAAAGGAAATCATGACATTGCTGTCATAGAGTGCTGTTTTTGTTTAAACACTTCTGGACCGAGACTTTTTTTTGAGATTTGTTGTTTACAAGTTAAAAAACAATAGTTTTTTGCTAGAAAATTACTTAGAACCCCCACACATTATATATATTTTTTTTCAGGCACCCTAGAGAATAAAATGGCAGTCATTGCAATACTTTATGTCACCCCGTATTTGCGCAGCGAAATTTTTGGGGAAAAAATACACTTTTTTTGAATAAAAAAATAAGATAACAGTATATTTAGCCCAATTTTTTTCTATACTGTTACACCAAATAAATTCATACCCAACATGTCATGCTTCAAAATTGCACCCGCTCGTGGAATGCTGACAAACTTTGGCACTTAAAAATCTCCAATTTTTACAGGTTACCAGTTTTGAGTTACAGAGAAGGTCTAGTGCTAGAACTTTTGCTCTTGCTGTAATGATCGCGACAATAACGCACATGTGTGGTTTAAACACCGTTTTTATATGCGGGCGCGACTTACGTATGCGTTCGCTTCTGCGCGTGAGCTCGGGGGACGAGTCGCCTTTTTTTAATTAAAATGTTTTATTATTGCGTCATCCAATGTTATGGAGCCGAGTGGGGGCCATCTTTCCCTCACTTCTCATCCAGTCTCACAGGGGAGAGGAACCCATCGTCTCTGCCGCTACCAACAGCTCCGTTAAGTGGCGGAGATGACCGGAGCGTGGCGGGAGTGGGCACCTCTGCCGATAAAAGTAATATTGCTGCAAATCTGCCATAAAGACCACTTTTATCTGAAATCCAGCCGCCTGCCGTTTAAGAGGATACTGGGGTTATGGCAGCTATCCGCCAACTTCAAAGAACCGACGTATAATGACGGCGGCTGGTCGTTAAGTGGTTAAAGCAATAACACCGTGGGTGAAGGACAAATACTGGTTGCCATGTTTTGATCATGGTGTTTTTTGGACACAGATCTGTATACATTCCATGTTTATGTACAAATGTTTTTATATATTCTGTTAAATAAATATTATCTTTTCCATTTATATACAATTTTTTTGTCATACTCTTTCACATAAGTGCATTTAAAGTCCACCTTAGGGGTATTCAGTCTGTTTCTACCAATTTTCCGATGTGGCACTATTGATAGGATATACTCACCGATTCTATTCTGACTCCGATTGTTGTGAAGCGACTATCCCTTGTGAGACCTCTATGCCTGGCCTGTATAAGATATAATCACTGTGGACAATCTTCATCAGATAGTTTGAACTCACCAAATACCGATTCCATGTACAAGATGCTTTTATTCTGAACATCAGGTTACAGCAGATGACAGGATACAAACAGATGAATAGGTTGTAGTATTTATGCGGTAAAAAGATGATATTGTCTGTAGTTTATGCAGAATACAGGTGCCCTGCTACATGTGGTTTGTTAGCTGCATCCATGACACAGGAAGTACAATCACAGGAAGAAGGGTGGAGCATAACATACAAAGGAAGTATGTCATAACATAAGGGGAAAAAAACATAACAAACAAGTGCATTACCACAAAAGGTCCCTAGATGGCAGCATGTGAACTAAATATAAACACCCATAGAAAATGGTTAGGAAAGCAATCTATATAAATTCTATGCCCCATTTCTATACCCAAGGAAGATGAGGACTGGTGGTGCACCTAGAACAGAGTGGATGTGGTTACTTTACACTGAATAGTGGGCATGACTTAGTAGAGTTCTCTATCTACTTCCACTTCCACTACACAGCTTTCATGTAACACCTCAAGCAACAGAAGTCTATCCCAGACTTCCATGCAGCTCTGAGTCATGTGATGCTATCAATCCATAACCAGAAACAGGAAATACATCAGTCAGACCACAGCAATGAATAATGGACTAATCATTCTTGCACCAGGGCATGGGTTAGGACTGCAGGAACCTGGATTTCGTTAAAATTCAAGGATAGTCCTTTGGAGATCTGGATGCTGAGACGTATACTTTAATCACTTTCCTACTGCCATATTTGAAAAAAAAAAGAAAAACAGTTGGGAAGTGAACATTTATTTCTGGAGTGCCTTTTATAAACTGCAATGGAAATAAGGCATGGGCAGCCAGTGTGGCCATTAAATGTCTGTGATACAGCTGTGCTTGTGGTAGCTAAACACAGCTTGTGTTTACCTCTGAACACCCACTCCGATCCTCCTGATCCTCTTCATTCTTCTGCAGTTAGCGCTTCTTCTGCCTAGTCCTGTAAGTGAAAATGCTCCCACTGTCCATTAACGAAAGGGGGGCACACTGATAAGCATAGGGGAAACACAATGAAGACCACTATGAGCACAGCAAGGCAGTAAACATGGGGCATATGGACTTTAAAAGGGCACACTGACCAGCAACGTTATGGGTGAAAACACCAATGTTATGGGCACTCACTAATGATTACCAATCAGTTACCACTGATGATTACTCTGTCAGTGTAGGGCGAGGAGAGCCGCTGGAAACAAAAGTGAGTACACCCTAAGTGAAAATGTCCAAATTGGGCCCAAAGTGTCAATATTTTGTATAAAGATCTTAGATTAAAGAAAACTTCTAACATGTACCAAGCACAATTCTAAACTGTTGCAATGGGTAGCGCTTCCTTGAAGTGGTCTGTAGACTGTTCCAGAGGCTGGTCATACATTGTACAGTTTTCCTTGTAGATTTACATAGCTTCTAACTGTCCCTGATTTCGAGGGACTGACCCTGATTTGGAGCAATGTCCCTCTGTCTCTCATTGCTCCTGATTTGTCCCTCATTTTGGTCTGATCTATATAGTTGTATATAAAATGCACTTTTTATCTATCAAAAAGAGTTTCCCAGTGCTAAACCTTTCATCCAATTTCTAAAGTGCTGCATTTGTAAATTCCAAAAGCCGATATAAAGGAATAGTAGTAAAAAAAGCACTTGTGGGTTTAACCAATCTTGTTTTTTCTGTACAATTATCCTTTAAGGGGGCGTGGCAAGGGGTGTGTCCTATGCCTGCATACTTTTGCTGATAGGTGTCCCTCATTCCCATCTCAAAAAGTTGGGAGGTATGGATTTACCAAAACCATATATAATATGAGTTCAAATCTAAACACTTTTAATTTGTATGCAATCAGGTAAGCTCTTCCACTACTACATACAGTGCCTTGAAAAAGCACTCATACCCCTTGACATTTTCCACATTTTATCATGTTACAACCAAAAACATAAATATATTTTATTGGGATTTTATGTGATAGACCAATACAAAGTGGCACATAATTATGAAGTGGAAGGAAAATGATAAATGGTTTTTCCAAATTTTCTACAAATAAATATGTGAAAAGTGTGGTGTGCATTTGTATTCAGCCCCCCTGAGTCAATACTTTGTAGAACCACCTTTCGCTTCAGTTACAGCTGCAAGTCTTTTTGGGGATGTCTCTACCAGCTTTTCACATCTAGAGAGTGACATTTGTGCCCAATCTTCTTTGCAAAATAGCTTAAGCTCTCTCAGATTGGATGGGGAGCGTCTGTGAACAGCAATTTTAAAGTCTTGCCACAGATTCTTAATTGGATTTAGTTCTGCACTTTGACTGGGCCATTCTAACACATGAATATGCTTTGATCTAAACCATTCCATTGTAGCTCTGGCTGTATGTTTAGGGTCTTGTCCTGCTGGAAGGTGAAACTCCGTCCCAGTCTCAAGTCTTTTGCAGACTCTAACAGGTTTTCTTCTAAGATTGCCCTGTATTTAGCTCCATTCATCTTCCCATCAACGCTGACCAGCTTCCCTGTTTCCTGCTGAAGAAAAGCATCCCCACAACATGATGCTGCCACCACCATGTTTCACGGTGGTGATGGTGTGTTCAGGATGATGTGCAGTGTTAGTTTTCCACCACACATAGCGTTTTGCTTTTAGGCCAAAAAGTTAAATGTTGGTCTCATCTGACCAGAGCACCTTCTTGAACATGTTTGCTGTGTCGCCCACATGGCTTCTCGCAAACTGCAAACAAGACTTCTTATGTCTTTATTTCAACAATGGCTTTCTTCTTGTCACACTTCCATAAAGGCCAGATTTGTGGAGTGCATGACTAATAGTTGTCCTGTGGTCAGATTCTTCCACTCGAGCTGTTGATCTCGGCAGCTCCTCCAGAGCTACTGTGGGCCTCTTGGCTGCTTCTCTGTTTAATGCTCTTCTTGCCTGGCCTGTCAGTTTCGGTGGACAGCCATGTCTTCGTAGGTTTGCAGTTGTGCCATACTATTTCCATTTTCGGATGATGAATTGAACAGTGCTCCGTAGGGTGTTCAAAGCTTGGGATATTTTTTTATAACCTGACCCTGCATTAAATTTCTCCACAACTTTATCCCTGACCTGTCTGGTGTGTTCCTTGGTCTTCATGATGCTGTTTGTTCACTAAGGATCTCTAAAAAACCTCTAAGGGCTTCACAGAAAAGCTGTATTTATACTGAGATTAAATTACACACAGGTGCCATTGAGCCCCCCTCCCTTGGCCCCGGCTGCTGGTCTGGGACCGGGCGCACTGAGCATTTCAGGGGGGCCTCCCGTCCCCGGGCTCACCCCCGGGGATGGGGCGCCCTTAGAAGGGACCCCACGCCCCGCCTACCCTTCTCACCCACACGGTCCTTTAGCTAACATATGGTCGCCCTCAACTCAGGACCCACAACAACGTCTTTAACCCCCGATTTTCCCCTATCTTTATGTACGTCTGTTAACCCAAGCATTTATTATTGTTGACACCACGACTCTGCGTAGTCGATGGTTTATTATCTTCACAAATGGTGACCGTGTTTTGTTTATATGTTATTTTTCCAATAAAAATTGATTATACAAAAAATTACACACAGGTGGACTCTATCTACTAATTAGGTGACTTCTGAAGGCAATTGGTTCCACTAGATTTTAGTTAGGGGTATTAGAGTAAAGGGGGCTGAATACACGCCACACTTTTCAGATATTTATTTGTAAAAAACTTTGAAACCCATTTATCATTTTCCTTCAACTTCACAATTATGTGCCACTTTGTGTTGGTCTATCACATAAAATCTGAATAAAATACATTTACGTTTTTGGTTGTAACATGACAAAATGTTGAAAATTTCAAGGAGTATGAATACTTTTTCAAGGCACTGTAGTTGAAGGTAAATCTAAAGGAAACTGAATAAGAAAATTGTATAATGTATGGGCAGCTTTAGCCTTTAGAGCTGCAGAGAAAAATGTAAAACAAGACTATCAAGCTATAAACATTTTTTTCAAAAATGGTTGTCATAGCACACTAATGCCCCGTACACACGGTCGGATTTTCCGACGGAAAATGTCCTATCGGACAATGTTGTCGGAAATTCCGACCGTGTGTAGGCTTTTTCCGTCGGATTTTCCGATGGACAAAGTTTTATCTCCTGCTCTCAAATTTTCCGACAACAAAGTCCTATCGGACTTTTTCCGATCGTGTGTACCGAATTCCGACGGACAAAGTGCCACGCATGCTCAGATCACATTACAAGACCAAAGCTATTTTCTACTAGCCTCTACGTAGTCCCGTTGTAGGCAACAAACGTCACCACGTTCAGAATGATCGGATTTTCCGACAACTTTGTCCGACCATGTGTATGCAACACCAGTGTCGGACAAAATCCGTCGGAAAAAATCAGATGGATTTTGTGGTCGGATTTTCCGACCGTGTGTACGGGGCATAAGAGTGACAGTGTGGCTCTTCTCCCATGTACTGACCTACAAAAGTCATGTATCAATACATTAGTATGTAATAGATTTGATCATTGAAAGAAAGTATGTATACAAACTTTAAGGTTTTATGCAGACAATAGGAAATATGTTTTTTAAGAACCACATACACATATCTCCTGCAATGTCTTGTCTTGCGTTTGTGGTCCTCAAACATACATAGTTAGTGTGGTTGAAAAAAGACACAAGTCCGTCTAGTTTAACCAATAAAAAGGGGAAAAAAATGATACAATCCTATATACACAATCCTATACCCACAGTTGATCCAGAGGAAGGCAAAAAAAACCCCCAGCAAAGCATGATCCAATTTGCTCCAGAAGGGGAAACAATTCCTTCCTGATTTCCCAAGAGGCAATCAGATATTCCCTGGATCAACTTTACCTATAAATGTTAGTATCCAGTTATATTATGTACATTTAGGAAAGAATCAAGGCCTTTTTTCTGAGCTGCTTTAAAAGAGAACCACCTCTTAAAGAGAAAGTAAACTGTAGTTTTTTTCCCCCTTTTTTCTTCCCTGCAAAGTAAAGGCATAATGTGCTAATATGCATCGCATACTAGCACATTATGTGAAACTTACCTGTAAACAAAGCCTGCATCGTCCACGCTGCAGACCGTACCCATCTTTGCCCATCTTTCTTCCGGGGGCGCAGGCTCCGGCTGTGTGACGTCACTCCCGCGGCCACAGTGCATTCTTCTGACGAAACGGCACAGGCAACCGTTCCTTCAGAACGCATGCGCCCATTACATCATCGGCAAAGTATACAGTAAATATCTCCTAAACAGCGCACGTTTCAGAAATACTTAGTTCCTATAGTTAAGCCTTATTTTAGGCTTACCTATAGGTTCAAATAATACAGGGAAGTTTACAACTAGGGATGAGCGCGATGTTTCGGTCAAACATAAAGTCGACTCGAACATGGGGTGTTCCCCGTCTGCAGAACAGTGAACATTATGGGGCATTTGCGGGAAATCCGAGCATCGCGGAACGCCCCATAATGCACAGCGAGATCGCAGTGCATTGCTGTATGATGTTTGGCCAAAGCATGCACCTGACCTGCATACTTTGGCAAATCACAGCGCGCTCTGCTGAGAGAGCCATAATTGGCCAAAGGCAGGGCCACCTTTGCTCAGTATTTAGTAGAAGCCCCCTTTTGATCTAATACAGCCATGAGTCTTTTTGGGAAAGATGCAAAAAGTTTTTCACACCTGGATTTGGGGATCCTCTGCCATTTCTCCTTGCAGATCCTCTCCAGTTCTGTCAGGTTGGATTGTAAACATTGGTGGACAGACATTTTTAGGTCTCTCCAGAGATGCTCAATTGGGTTTAAGTCAGGGCTCTGGCTGGGCCATTTAAGAACAGTCACAGAGTTGTTGTGAAGCCACTCCTTCATTATTTTAGCTGTGTGCTTAGGGTCATTGCCTTGTTGGAAGGTAAACCTTCGGCCCAGTCTAAGGTCCTGAGCACTCTGGAGAAGGTTTTCGTCCAGGATATCCCTGTACTTGGCCGCATTCCTCTTTCCCTCCAATTGCAACCAGTTGTCCTGTCCCTGCAGCTGAAAAACACCCCCATAGCATGATGCTACCACCACCATGCTTCACTGTTGGGACTGTATTGAACAGGTGATGAGCAGTGCCTGGTTTTCTCCACACATACCGCTTAGAATTTAGGCCAAAAAGTTCTATCTTGGTCTCATCAGACCAGAGAATCTTATTTCTCACCATCTTGGAGTATTTCAGGTGTTATTTAGAAAACTCCATGCAGGCTTTCATGTATCTTGCACTGAGGAGAGGCTTCCGTCGGGCCACTCTGCCATAAACCTCCGACTGGTGGAGGGCTGCAGTGATGGTTGACTTTCTACAACTTTCTCCCATCTTCCAACTGCATCTCTGGAGCTCAGCCACAGTGATCCCTGGGTTCTTCTTTACCTCTCTCACCAAGATAGCTCAGTTTGGCCGGACGGCCAGCTCTAGGAAGGGTTCAGGTCGTCCCAAACATCTTCCATTTAAGGATTATGGAGGCCACTGTGCTCTTAGGAACCTAAAGTGCAGCAGAATTTTTTTTGTAACCTTGGCCAGATCTGTGCCTTGCCACAATTCTGTCTCTGAGCTCTTCAGGCAGTTCCTTTGACCTCATGATTCTCATTTGCTCTGACATGCACTGTGAGCTGTAAGGTATTATATAGAAAGGTGTGTGGCTTTCCTAACCAAGTCCATTCAATATAATCAAACACAGCTGGACTCAAATGAAGGTGTAGAACCATCTGAAGGAGGATCAGAAGAAATGGACAGCACCTGAGTTAAATATATGAGTGTCACAACAAAGGGTCTGAATACTTAGTACCATGTGATATTTCAGTTTTCCTTTTTTAATAAATCTGCAAAAATGTCAACAATTCTGTGTTTTTCTGTCAATATGGGGTACTGTGTCTACTGTGTGTATTAATTAGGAAAAAAAATGAACTTAAACGATTTTAACAAATGGCTGCAATATAACAGAGAGTGAAAAATTTAAAGGGGTCTGAATACTTTCCGCCCCACTGTGTGTGTGTGTATATATATATATATATATATATATATATATATATATATATATATATATATATATATATACTGTGTAGCCTATATATACAGTGCATTCTAATACACGTCAGGCGGTGTACACAGTATCTAATACAGTGTGTACAGTTTCTACTACACTTCTGGTGTAGTCACATTATACAATACAGTGCAGCTGTTGTAGAGTTTCTAATACGGTGCATGCTCAGAGTAGTTTGCCTTCCAACACAGCTGCCAAAACGGCCTATTTCACCGGCTCCTTGTCCACAGTCACTTCTTCCGTAGCCCCACCATCATGCATGGAGGAGTCCCCAGAATTATTCAATCACAGTGTCGGGTACATGCAGGAGGATGCACAGCGATTTGATGGCTCTGATGTTGGTTCCCAGGTTGAGGAAGGGAGTAAAGTGAGCCTAGAGAGAGGGGGTGCCACAGAAGGACAAGAAACTGGCAGTCATGTTCCCCCAGCTGCAGCATACTGACAAGTTTGCTCCAGTGACAAGGAGGGAGGGGATGCTGAGGTCACTGACTGTACTTGGGTGTTTGAGAGGAGAGAGGAGGAAGAGGCACAACTCCAATGAGGCATGATGTCCTCTAGGGTTTCAGCCACCCTATTAAATCACACCGCAGAGCTAAACAGGTGCAGGGCGCTGCTGACTCCCCGCTGACTTTTAAAAGTTCCTTGGTGTGGGCCTTTTTCGACACATGTGCAGCAGATCGCACCGTTGCTGTTTGCAACCTATGTCTGAAGTGGATCAAGCGTGGCCAGAACATCAGCCGCTTGGGCACCACATGCTTGAACAGACATATGACGACCTGCCATGCAGTCCGTTGGCAGCAGCACTTGAAAGGCCCACATCATAGAAAATCATCTGGGATCTCCAACCCTACTATACCTCCACTCCTCTCTAAAACTTGCAATGAGAGGAATGAAGGTATAGCAATAGGTGTCCCAAGTACTTTCAGCCAATCTGCTAGCCGTACACCACCAATTTGATTTCAGCAGGCAAGTTTCCCTATCCCAGTTGCTGAACCATAAAAATAAATTTGGTCCCAGCCATCCACATGCTCAGCGTCTAAATACTAGCTTGGCCAAATTGATAGCACTGCAACTGCTGCCTTTTCAGCTGGTAGACTCTGACCCCTTTCGTGAATTTGTGGAATGTGCTGTACCTCAGTGGGGCCAGCAGGGCACAGCAGGCACAGCAGGGCCCGTTCCTGCGCCCAACAAGAGTAACTGTGAGGGTTTACAGTGTTCTGGCACCACCAAAATCAAAGGCCCAATTTTTCTGCCCCTGTTTAACAGGGGCATGTAATTACTATTTTTGAAATAATAGTTAAGCAGGCCGTTGCTGCCCCAACAAGAGTAACTGTGAGGGGTTACAGTGTTCTGGTACCACCAATGCCTAAGGCCCAGTTTTTCTGCAGAGTATATAGGGCAGGCCATATTATATATATACTGTTGTTCAAAATATATAGTGCATGGGGGACTCCCACGCCATTTTTTAAACATTTTTAAACATTCAGACCTAAAGGGCCTGGTATGGATTTTTTTTTTTTGGTATTTTTATAAATATTGCTGGGATCCGACAATACATTACAGCATTTCCTTTAGAAATTTAATTTTAAAATGAGCACTTTAGATTTTTCGCATTCGTGTCCCATAGATCTTAACAGGTTTTGCGTGTTTCGGCGCATCCCTATTTACAATCTCTTTTCCACATTAACAGGGGCATGTATTTAGGAACCACATTTTCACAGCTCTTACTGTGAAGAAACCTTTCTGTATTTTGAGATTAAATCTTTTTTTCTCTAGCCGTAAAGAGTGCCCCCTTGTCCTCTGTGATGACCTTAAAGTGAACAACTCAACAGCAAGTTTACTATATGAACTTCTTATGTATTTATACAGGTTGATCATGTCCCCCATTGATTTCCTCTTCTCAAGAGAGAATAAATTCAGTTCCTCTAATCTTTCCTCATAGCTGAGCTCCTCAATGCCTCTTATCAGTTTGGTTGCCCTTCTCTGCACTTTCTCCAGTTCCCTGGTATTCTTTTTGAGAACTGGTGCCCAAAACTGAACTGCATATTCCAGATGAGGTCTTACTAATTATTTGTACAAGGGCAAATTAATTAGACATGTGCAATTCGCTTAGTTACAAATTAGTTTTTTACAAAATTTCCACAAATTCAATAATTCGAAAATATCCAAATTAACGAAAACCCATTTAACAATTTTTTCCTAATATACGTAAATTAGAATATTTAAAAATTCTGAAATTCTAAAATTTGAAATTCGAAATTCCCGGAAATTCTAAAATTCTGAAATTCAAAATTCAAAAATCCGGAAATTCTAAAATTCGAAATTCTAAAATCCAGAAATTGGAGAATTCAAAAACCCGAAAATTTGAAAATCTGAAATAACTAATAATAACTTAACTATTACTAACTATTAAATTATAGGTATTGGAATTTCCATTCAAATTTGGCTGTTAGTGAACGTAATGGATACGAATTTATCAGAAGATATGAATTATACAAAATAACGAATGCCGCATCTAAACGAATGGAACGTAACAAATTAATAATAAGGGACAATAATAATAATAATAAAAAAACTTTGTATTATTATTTATTATTAATTCATTCCATTCCATTTGTTTAGATGCGGCATTCGTTATTTCAGATAATTCGTAACTCCGGATAAATACATTTTCCTTACGTTCACTAACAGCCAAATTTGAAAGGAAATTCCAATACCTATAATTTAATAGTTAGTTATTATTTGGAATTTTCGGATTTTCTTTTGTTATTTTCAAATTTTCGAATTTCTGAATTTTTTTGAATTTACGAATTTTCGAATTTACAAGTTTCGATCATAACAAATGACCCAAAAACAAAAAAACAAAAAAATAAACGAATGAAACCGAAACTAACAAATTTTTCAGCAGTGCACGTCTAAAAATGATATCTCTCTCTGGATACCTCTCTCAATACAAGAAATAATTTTGTTGGCTTTGGAAAGCACAGCTTGGCATTGCATGCCATTATTAGGCTTATGACCTACCAGAACACCCAAATCCTTCTCCACCATTGATTCCCCAAGTTGTACTCCCCCTAGTATGTATGATGCATGCATATTCTTAGCCCCAAAGTGGATAACTTTACATTTAAGGTCGAAGCCCTTCAACCAGGATGGATGTGAACCACATAAACACGCCATAAGACGTACAACAAAAAAGGTGGCAAAAACATTCAGGTAGGGGTGTAATCTCTTTATTATTATTATTATTTAGTGCTACTGAGCAAGTTTGGTAAATGCTTGCGACATTTCTACCTGAGGATTCGGGATGTACAGAGCAAAGCAGGCAGATTTCCACCCGCCTAATCTCTTGATGATATGGTCTGGAACCCCGTGCTGGGATGCTGCCGAGGCTGCTCCAATTCGAAACGAGTGTCCAGAGTACCGACTGGGGTCGAGGCCTAGGTTGCGCAGGAGGATCCTGACGTCCTTGATGAACTGGCAGCCACTCAAGAGGTTGGTCGGGAAAGGTAGTAGGGGACTAGAGTTTGATTGCTTTGGTAGGAGTGACAGTAGTCATGGGTGGTTGTTGCATCTGTGCACCCCCTTTGATGGTGGACGCCTTATGGACGCCCATGCGTCACCGCCCGTACATGACGTTGGGGGCGTAACCTTCAAGCCCTTGTGGGTATATCTACACATTCAGCACGGCTGGGATTCTGATTCACAACTTGACGATTGGATAGAGCAGTCACATCTCTAAGAACAAACTGACAACCATTGGATTTTTCACTCCATTGAGGTACAACTTTTCTACTTTCTTGACACCTATTGGGTTTGTTAAATTGTCTTTATACACATGTAATACCTATATAATTTCTATATTGCCCCGTAGTCTCTCTGTCCATACCAGCTTTATAACTATGTTGGTCTGCATTCATGCATTTACCATATTCCATATTTCAGATAGTCCTTCTTACCAACATACTCTAATAAGTTTAATTTATTTATTTACATCTTTATGTATATATAAATAACATTTTAGAACCTTATACATTAAGCTCATTTTGCAATTATGATGACATCTGATATATGTGCATCCTTGTAGACATTTTCCAGACATGATTCTAAGGGGCTAAGTGGAGACCTGCAGTGAGAAATACCTCTATCCAGATCGTGCTGATCCTCCGGATGTTCCCCTGTTGTGGCCTTTGTTTGTTCCGCCCCCTCAGCTCCCAAGCTGGATGCACTACACGGCTGCCATTTTGATATCCAGCGTTTGGCGATTTATCTCAGACCTTCGGTAAGTATGAGGTCTCTGTTTCAGACCTCTCTTGCCAATTATTCCGCCTGCCCCCATTTATCAACAACATACATTTATTGATCTTATTATTTACATTGCAGATACAACATTCATGCATCTGCCCCTGAAGAAGCGAGCAGGGTCTCGCAAAATGCATAGGGCTTTATTGATGCTTGTTTTATACCAGTACATGTTGGGTATTATTGATGTCTGTATTATGTTTACATACTTCCCTGTCCACGTGTATGTACATTTTATTTTCTTATTGTGTATGCATATTCACTGACCTAGCAACTGTTAAGTTTTATTGTTGCTCATGGATGTACAACATTTGTAATAAATCTTTGTATATTTACTTTCATCTGTGTTGTGTACATTGGCTAATTGGCTTATGCCGGGTAACTCACAATCATTGTTGTTGCTGCTCTGTTACATAACATTTTGAAACGAAAAAAAATAGATTTTGTCTCAGTGTTGGCTGTGGACATTGGCTAAACCTCTCTCACCTCATCTAAAGTCCCAGGGCTATTTTTCTTGTTTTTTGTGCATTATTAGGGATGGAGGTGTCAGAGGGGTCACACCAGATCTTAATCTCTTTTCTTTAATCTCTTTTCTTGGTAGGAGCGACAGTAGGCTGTCGAGATTGCTACAGGGCCCCAGATGTTTGTCTTGAAAAGATGAATGTTGACCCCAGAGCCAAATTGCTGGGTTTTGGATACTGCGAGGTGAAGAATGAAATGATCTTGGAAGCGAGCCAGGTGACGTCTACACAGTACCTGGCCGACAGGGCTATTACAGGTAAACTCACTAGGTTGCCAAAAACCGTAGTAGGCCAGGTAGATGGCCGCTTGAATGACCAAGCTGGGAAGAAGACCAAACAGGGAACAAGAGAGGATGGTCGACATGTCTCTGAAAATGGTACTCATGATGGGCAAGTGTTTGGAGTCGGTTACCGGCTGTTGTTTCTGAATGCCACGTATGATGGCTCGGATTGCATGGGTTGCGAACAAGGACAGATTTGCTGGGACCAACAGCTATGCAGACCAATTTGATGCAGTGTGCGGTGTATGGTCTGAGCACTGACAGGCTGACCCCCCCACCCCTTCAACCTCTGCAGCAATGCTGGCAGCACTCATATGTCTATTTTCCGAAGACAACCTCTGGATATGATGCTGAGTACATGCACTCAACTTCTTTGGTCGACCATGGCGAGGCCTGTTCTGAATGGAACCTGTCCTGTTAAACCGCCGTATGGTCTTGGCCACCGTGCTGCAGCTCAGTTTCAGGGTCTTGGCAATCTTCTTATAGCCTAGGCCATCTTTATGTAGAGCAAAATTATTATTTTTCAGATCCTCAGAGTTCTTTGCCATGAGGTGCCATGTTGAACTTCCAGTGACCAGTATGAGAGCGTGAGAGCGATAACACCAAATTTAACACACCTGCTACCCGTTCACACCTGAGACCTTGTAACACTAACGAGTCACATGACACAGGGGAGAGAAAATGGCTAATTGGGCCCAATTTGGACATTTTCACTTAGAGGTATACTCACTTTTGTTGCCAGCAGTTTAGACATTAATGACTGTGTGTTGAGTTATTTTGAGGGGACAGGAAATTTACACTGTTATACAAGCTGTGCACTCACTACTTTACATTGTAGCAAAGTGTAATGTACATAAATGTGAGGTATCTTTTGTGAGATACTGTGTATCTGTTAGACATGTGAGATTAGTTTCGTACGAATTCGTAATTCGTACGAATTTTTCGAAATTCGTACAAATTTACGAATCCGTAGTACGAATTTTTTCGAATACGAATTCCGTACGGAATACGAAATTCCGTTTACGAATTTCGTCGCCAAATTATTCAAATCCGACTACCAAATATCGAATTTCAACTAATATGAAAGAAATTATTATAGCGGATATAACGAATGATTCGTAAAACAAAGTGTCATTTTTGCAGGAAAAATTCCGTTTACGAATTTCAGCTCCAAATTATTAGAATCAAACTACCAATATCGAATTTCAACTAATTTGAAAGAAATGATTATAGCGGATATAACGAATGATTCGAATGATTCGTAAAACAAAGTGTAATTTTTGCAGGAAAAAAAGCTATTTAAAATCACTTGCGGCTATTGCCGGCTAATGAATTGTCGGCTCTGTAACACAGAGAACAGTCATTCATTGATAAAAAAATTCAATAACCAGGCCCTTCAGGTCTGCTATGGATATTAAGGGGAACCCCACTTCAAATTTAAAAAAAAAATGACGTGGGGTCCCCCCTAAATATCCATACCAGACCCTTCAGGTCTGGGGTGGATTTTAAGGGGAACACCGGGCCAAAAAAAATGGCGTGGGGTCCCCCTCAAAATCCATACCAGACCCTTTATCCGAGCACGCAACCTGCCCCCCTCCCTCCTGAACCGTACCAGGCCACATGCCCTCAACATTGGGAGGGTGCTTTGGGGGTCTGAGACCCCCAAAGCACCTTGTCCCCATGTTGATGAGGACAAGGGCCTCATCCCCACACCCCTGGCCATTGGTTGTGGGGGTCTGCGGGCGGGGGGCTTATCGAAATCTGGAAGCCCCCTTTAACAAGGGGACCCCCAGATCCCGGCCCCCCACCTGTGTGAAATGGTAAGGGGGTACTGTACCCCTACCATTTCACCAAAAAAGTGTAAAAAATTGTAAAAATGACAGGAGACGGTCTTTGACAATTCCTTTATTAAAATCTTCTTTCTTCTGGTCTTCCTTCTTCCTTTCTTCATCCTTCGGTTTCTTCATCTTCTCCTTCCGGCATCTTCTTCCATCTTCTTCTTCCTCCGATCCGCCTTTTCTTGCTCTGGTCTTCTCGTCCTTCTCGTCCGGCATCTTCTTCCATGGCGTCGGTGTCTCTTCTTGGGCCGCTCCTCGCAATGGGAGGCTCCCGCTGTGTGAGACTTCGCTGCGTCTGACAGGTCTTTTATAACGGAGGGCACCTGGTGACCCCGCCCCCTCTGACGCACGGGGACGTCATGGGGACTTCCCTATGGCTTTCCCCATGACGTCAGAGGGGGGCGGGGTCACTCTATAGTATGTCTGTGAAGGGGCGCATGTTTCCTGTGCTTAGAACTGTTCCTGCACAAAGTGTAATTTTTGCAGGAAAAAAAGCTATTTAAAATCACTTGCGGCTAATGAATTGACGGTTCCCGTAACACAGAGAACAATTCGAATCCAACTACTACCAAATATCTAATTTCAACTAATATGAAAGAAATTATTATAGCGGATATAACGAATGATTCGAATGAATTCGAGATTCAGTATATCTAATATCGAGAACTGTCCCTGCACATGTAATTTTTGCAGGAAAAAAAGCTATTTAAAATCACTTGCGGCTAATGAATTGTCAGCCAAGTAACACAGTCATTCATTGAAAGTCATTGATAAAAAAAGCGTGGGGGTCCCCCCAAATTCAATAACCAGGCCCTGCAGGTCTGCTATGGATATTAAGGGAAACACCCGCTTCAAATTAAAAAAAAAAATGACGTAGGGGTCCCCCTAAATATCCATACCGGACCCTTCAGGTCTGGGGTGGATTTTAAGGGGAACCCCGGCCAAAAAAATGGCGTGGGGTCCCCCTCAAAATCCATACCAGACCCTTATCCGAGCACACAACCTGGCAGGCCGCAGGAAAAGAGGGGGGGACGAGAGCGCCCCCCCCCTCCTGAACCGTACCAGGCCACATGCCCTAAACATTGGGAGGGTGCTTTGGGTTCCCCCCCAAAGCACCTTGTCCCCATGTTGATGAGGACAAGGGCCTCATCCCCACAACCCTGGCCATTGGTTGTGGGGGTCTGCGGGCGGGGGGCTTATCGGAATCTGGAAGCCCCCTTTAACAAGGGGACCCCCAGATCATGCCCCCCCCCTGTGTGAAATGGTAAGGGGGTACAAAAGTACCCCTACCATTTCACCAAAAAAGGTGACAAAAATGGTAAAAATGACAGGAGACGGTCTTTGACAATTCCTTTATTAAAATCTTCTTTCTTCATCCTTCGGTTTCTTCATCTTCTCCTTCCGGCATCTTCTTCCATCTTCTTCCATCTTCTTCTTCTTCCGATCCGCTTCTTCTTGCTCTGGTCTTCTCGTCCTTCTCGTCCGGCATCTTCTTCCATGGCGTCGGCGTCTGTTCTTCTGTCGGGCCGCTCCTCGCAATGGGAGGCTCCCGCTGTGTGAGGCTTCGCTGCGTCTGACAGGTCTTTTATAACGGAGGGCACCTGGTGACCCCGTCCCCCTCTGTCGTCATGGGGAAAGCCATAAGGAAGTCCCCATGACGTCCCCGTGCGTCAGAGGGGGCGGGGTCACCAGGTGCCCTCCGTTATAAAAGTCCTGTCAGACACAGCGAAGCCTCACACAGCGGGAGCCTCCCATTGCGAGGAGCGGCCCAAGAAGAGACGCCGACGCCATGGAAGAAGATGCCGGACGAGAAGGACGAGAAGACCAGAGCAAGAAGAAGCGGATCAGAGGAAGAAGATGATGGAAGAAGATGGAAGAAGATGCCGGAAGGAGAAGATGAAGAAACCGAAGGATGAAGAAAGGAAGAAGGAAGACCAGAAGAAAGAAGATTTTAATAAAGGAATTGTCAAAGACCGTCTCCTCATTTTTACAATTTTTGACACTTTTTTGGTGAAATGGTAGGCCTTACCATTTCACACAGGGGGGGGGCGGGATCTGGGGGTCCCCTTTGTTAAAGGGGGCTTCCAGATTCCGATAAGCCACCCGCCCGCAGACCCCCACAACCAATGGCCAGGGTTGTGGGGAGGAGGCCCTTGTCCTCATCAACATGGGGACAAGGTGCTTTGGGGGTCTCAGACCCCCAAAGCACCCTCCCAATGTTGAGGGCATGTGGCCTGGTACGGTTCAGGAGGGAGGGGGGTGCTCTCGTCCCCCCCTCTTTTCCTGCGGCCTGCCAGGTTGCGTGCTCGGATAAAGGGTCTGGTATGGATTTTGAGGGGAACACCATGCCATTTTTTTTTCTTTTTAGCCGGGGTTCCCCTTAAAATCCATCCCAGACCTGAAGTGTGGGGGGACCCCCACACTTTTTTTTTTTTTATCAATGAATGACTGTTCTCTGTGTTACAGAGCCGACAATTCATTAGCCGCGAGTGATTTTAAATAGCTTTTTTTCCTGCAAAAATGACACTTTGTGCAGGAACAGTTCTCGATATTACATATACTGAATCTCGAATTCATTCGAATCATTCGTTATATCCGCTATAATAATTTCTTTCGTATTAGTTGAAATTCGATATTTGTAGTTGGATTCGAATTGTTCTCTGTGTTACGGGAACCGGCAATTTATTAGCCGCGTTAACGATTCGTAACTTTATTAATTATTCGTAACGATTCAAAAAAATTTTAACGATTCGGACGAAATTCGTATTTCGTCCGAATTCGAACGGAATTTCGTACACGAATTACGAATTACGAATTTTTTTATACACAAAACGGAACAAAATGAAACAAAACAAATTTTTTGACAGTTCCCATGTCTAGTATCTGTAGTGTTGACTTATCTCTTTCCTACAGCCCTACAGATGCTCCGTTATCAGCATTATAACTTCAGACAAGTTCTCCAACACAGGAGATAAAAGCAGCTGGAAATTTGTGTCAGGAAGGTACACACAATCGGAAATTCGGCCAGCAAAAGACCAATGAGAGCTTTTGGTCGGAAAATGCGACTGTGTGTATGCTCCATCCGACTTTTGCTGGTCAAATTCCAGCAAGCAAAAGATTGAGAGCATGTTCTCAATTTTTCGGTCGGATAAAAGTTCCGATCGGAAATTCCGATCGTTCTTTAGCATTTCCGACTCGCAAAATTCCTACGCATGCCTGGAAACAATTCGACGCATGCTCAGAAGCATTGAACTTCATTTTCTCGGCTTGTCGTAGTGTTATACGTCACCGTGTTCTTGATGGTCGAAAGTTCAGCAAACTTTTGTGTGACCGTGTGTATGCAAGCCAAGCTGGAGCGGAATTCCGTCTGAAAAAACATCCAAGATTTTTCTGATGGAAAATCCACTCATGTGTACGTGGCATTAGAGACAGATAAGCAGAGAGCTGGTCTATTCACAGCACAGCTCTGCAAGTTTCTTTGTTCCTCTGTCTATGTGGAGGAGGGGTGCCTTTCCTCCAATTAGCTGTCACACAGTGTATGCCCAGACTCCCCTCCCACTTCTGAAACAGGAAGTAAAATTTCTAACACAATGTTTTTCTCTGAGGACAGCAGATATACATGCAAAAGTTATGTAGGGAGATTTGTTTCATCTCTGTGTATCATCTGAGGCTGTTCACTTTACTCGATATATGTGAGGGTTTACATCCACATTAACTCTTTCACAGCCAAAGTAATTTTTGCATTTTTTGCACACGTTTAAAAAATAATTTTAGGCCTGAAGATTACAAAAAAACAAACAAACATTTATATATTTTCTGAAAGCAGACACCCTAGAAAATAAAATGGTGGTAGTTGCAATTTTTTATGTCACACAATATTACCACAAAGATCTAGGAAACATAACATTTCTGTTAAAAAATTAAAGTTGATTTTAGGGTCACAAAAATGCAATAAAATTACCCAATTTTTTTGTAAAATATAAAAGCGGAGGTTGCATAGAGTAAAAATATACCAAACATGTCATACCTTAATCATGTAAGTACCCTATATTTTCTATAGGCGACTCTTTAAAAGCCCTATAAGTAATCAGTTTAGCCTTTACGAAAGAGCTCTGGAGCTAGAATGATGTCTTTCATTCCGGTGTGCGCAGTGATATGTAACATGTGTAGGTGATGTATCGCAATTGACAATTTTTAAGCGTAGGCACCCTGTCGCGTGCGTTTACATTTGTATGTGTGTATATGTGGGGTGGTGGACCTTATTTTTTTGTGCTTGGGTGTAACTTAAATATTTTACAATTAAAAAACATTTCTTTTTTTCATCACATAGGGGACAAAAAGCCCCCTATGTGATGATTGTTTTTTGGTGGCATGTTCTCTTTAATGAGACATCCAGGGTGTAAAAGACCCTGCGCGTCTCCTATGTGCTCCACTGAATGCCTTGATGGAAACTGTCAACGGGGACCCGGAATTGGCGTCATACGTCACTTCCGGGTCAACAACTAGAAGGAGAGATGTGTGTCCGCTCTCCTCCTTCCCCCCTGCCCCCTCTACCTGGTGGCAACCGCTATGCCATCCCGGGCACGCAGATGGGCAAGTGGAGTGGGAGGCATTCAGCCGGCAACCCAGGCGCTAGGTCAAAACTTCTGGTCGCCATGGCGAACTGGCACCTGGGTTTGTCAAGCCCTGTTTTCAATATCCAAAGAGATTTCAGTTGACCCTGGGAAATCTGTAGTGCCACATGCCCCAATAAATGGAAAATCTCTTAACATGCCCAACAATTTACATGAATGGCAGTATTTCGCTGTAAAAGTTACAACAACAACAATGACGAAATGATGTCTTAGCTCAAAACCTTACAAAGCATTCTGCAGCTCAAAATCTTAAATACTTTATTGTAGCATTAAGTGTATTTATATTGTTATTGTAGTAAAACATCAGTATAACATGGGCACTAATAGTGTCACTTAAACTTCCATTTTCTCCATCTTAATTGATGGCTCTGCCGGCATGTTTACTTTCTTTTCACAGAAGATAGTCAAATGACCTTTCCAAGCTCAGCCTGCTTATTTATATAATAAACCTCCTAATTATTCTCAGAACCTCTTACAACCTTACATAAGTAGATACCTTTTACAAACATCCTTGGAATATGTTTCATCTGTTTTTGATGACTGATGCCCCGTAAAAGTTTGACAGAAACTCCCTGTGCAGTTTTCATTTCCTTGCCTCCAGAGGGTGATGCTATTGAGTGTGGGAGGTTGGAGTGGAGGAACCCAACCTGGTTCTAATTTGTTTCCCCCCATTAAGGCGTGTATACATATTTATGAATGTAAATAAGCAAAAGGAAGGCATCATCTGCGCCACATATTTTACTTCAGGTTAAGGTGACAGAATGTGTATCACTGCCATATACTTAGATGTTTTTTTTACTCTGTGACCTTGCAGCATGGTAATGCACTCTGTGAAGAAACAAAAAAATGGAGGGCTGTGTGGAGTGGGCTTATTCTGACAGCTGTTTCATGCAAAAGTGCAATCTTTCAAGGAGGCAACATATGTAGGAAAGCGGGCCTGGGGGTGTCTGGGGAGAATACGTTTTCCTATTAAAGAAGTGCATAATTCAAGCAGATGTCTTATCAGAATAAACAATAGATAGGATGACTAAAAGAGGAAAGCTGGGACTACTCCGGAAGACCATTATAAAGATTTATATTTGTGCCTGCTGAAAGAGCTTGTTTCAAAAGTTTGCCATACACAGACAGATGTCTCATCAAGCATGAAGCATGGTGAGAGATGTGCCAATGTTTGTTCAGATTGCCTCAGCTCTGGGAACCACAGTTATTTTTCTATTTGATCTGACTGTACACTGTATAGGGGCTTTTCTCATGTCTACAGAGAAAAGGAAATTCTGGAATGATCACAGATTTTCCAGCATGTTGGAAATCTATATCTCATAAAACGGTGATACGTACCAGCACTCCGTTGTAAACATATACACTCATTTGTTAGTGCAGTGTCACAAAAGGCCCCTTTCACATTGGGCAGATTCCGTCCAAGCGGATATGCCTGCTCAGCGGGGGGTCTCTCTACTAATTCCTGCTGAGCAGGCGGATGACAGGTCCGTGTCCTCTCCACTTGGCAGAGCGGACATGGATACAGCCCGCTGCTCTCTATGGGGTGGTTGGATGGGAACGGACTGCATCTCCGTCTCCATCCAATTGTCATCTGATTCGATCTGTCGGACAGATGGCGAACGTATCCCCACCCGTCTGTTTTTAGCGGACCGTATTGGAACGGATGCCAGTGGGTGATAGTAGACACATGTCCACTGACATTCACCACAGTATTGAGTACAATGGGTGATCCGATCGGGTCCTCCTGAGGCAGACCCGATTGGTCCACTGGTGTAAAAGGGACCTCAGTCAAATAAGCCAACATTTCAGGGGCCCCTTCAAGGCGTATCACTAGTCACGTTAAGATAGGGATCCTGCATGGGCCTAAAATATTGGATTATTTGTCTAATGTGACACTGCACTAACAAATGAGTGCATATATTTGCAACGGAGGGCTGGTGATGCCTCATCGTTTTGCTGTGATTTACACAGCGCCGTCCACTACAGTCACTACGAGCACCCATCTATTACCAAGGTCGAACACTGAAAGTCCTCATCCTTTGCTTCATGAAAATCCTTAAGCCAGGTACACACTATTAGTTTTTTTTTTGTTCAACCCCGTGGGTTAAATGAAAAAAAAAAAAACTGTCACCTCCGGGCAAAGACACGGTACTGATCATGTGAGGTTAGTTCAGCGATCTCCTCCGCTGAGGGATGGCCCTCCGACAGAATACTCTGATCAGAGCTCTCTGCCACTGGCTAAGAGCGCTGATCGGGAGTCGGTCGGATGCTGGTTTTCCAGCATGTACACCCAACAGAAGCCGGCCGAATGGCCAACTTCTGTGGGAGACAGACCGACACACACAGGGACTGAATATGGGCCGTTTTATTTTAAAGCGGCCACTGTCTCCTGACATTCGGCCTGTGTGTACGGGGCTTTAGCAGTTAATTGCTGATATTTATCTAGACTGGTTATCTTAAGCAAGCGCTACTCAAAATACTTACATTGCCTGCAAATATTGGGTCTCCCTAGTATTGACTGTACATTTAAAGTTTTTGCAAGGCTTTATTAAAGGGTATGCATAGCCAACATATTTTTTTTTGGGGATAGAGTAGGGAAAGATTAGAACCCCGATAACATTTTTATTGCCATCAGTGCTCCCACTGGAATGATTCTTCCCTCTATTTGTCCTGGTGACTATTAAGCCTAGTACACACAATGTTTGCCAGCATCGGCCAGTTCATGTGTATCGCAGCCGGTCCGACCAGCTTCTGTCAAAGGCTCATGATCGAAAAAGGTCTGCTGACTAGCTTTCGATATCTGACCGGAGTGTTCTGACGGGGGGGAGTCCCCCTGTCAGAACACAATAGCACAGCAGGGGAGATCGCTGTACTAACATCAGATTGTTAGTACAGTGTTTCCTCCTGAGCTGTCAGTGGTGTGTACGAGGCTTTAGAGAAGAAACTTTTTTTTCTACAGTTGTCACAGGAACTATAGCTGAAGGGAAATCTTATAAAAGGGATGCCTTTGACAAGGGTCTGAAGCTGCTTGTTCACTGACAGAAAAAATATCTAACAGACTTCTATATCCATGCTATATAGTGAGAATGGATGAATCTCCTGCTGTTGCTATTGTATTTTGACAGCCAGCCCCACCAGCTATCAAAATACTCGAACTGTATCTGCATCTAATTGGCCAATTTTCTGCTCATTTCCCTCCATTTTTCATTTGTAGGATGTTGGGCAGGAGGCTGCAAACAGGGTCACTCACTGAGTGAGGCCTGGTTCCAACTATTGTGGGTTTGTGGCCTACTTTTGAGCGGCATGGCAGCCCATTTATTTGAATGGGCTGCCGTGCTTGTGTTTCCTGCATAAAAAAGGTTCATGCACTATTTTGGAAATGCAGCAGCCGGTATATCGCATGATGCTTTTATACCATGCAATCTCCCTGTGGTTCACACACCTGCAAACACGCTGTGGTTTGAGATGCATGGGGATGCAATTAGGAATAGCAGCCTCGTGTGTTTTTAAACAGCAGCATGTTTTGACTGTGGGTGGTTGCAGGAATCACAGCCATCGGCAATAGAGTGAACTAGGCTGCGTTTCGGCCGGTTCCTCAGAAACAGGAAAAACAAGTGCAGTGTATGGCTAGCTTAAAGTGGAACTTAAAGTGGATGTAAACCTGATTCATGAAATTTGACCTAAGCACATATATCTGTAGTGTTTTCTTATCTCTCTCCAAAGCACTAAGTCCCGTGTCTTTCTGCTGCTCTGTTCTTCTATCAGCATGATAACTTCTGACAAGTTCTCCGACAACCGAGATAAAACCAGCCTGAAATTTGTGTTGGGGTGGGTTCTATAAATAGATTATCAGAGAGCTTGTCTATTCACAGCACAGCTCTGCACATTCCTTCCTTCCTTTGTCTATGTGGAGAGGGGTTGTGTGCCTTTCTTCCAATCAGCTGTCACACAGTGTATGCCAAGACTTCACTCCCAGTGCTGAACGGGAAGAAAAAATCTCCAACACGATGTTCACTTTGTAAAGATTATAACAAGCTGCAAAACAGCAGATATTCATGTAAAACTTATGTAGGGAGATTTGTTTCCTCTCTGTGCATCATCTGAGGCTGTACACTTCACTGGGTATAAGAGAGGGTTTACATCCACTTTAACTGTATTTCAACACCACAAACTGAAAATGCTAATTAATTCATGTTTAATATAAAGCAAACTCACCCACCCATCCATATCTCCATGCTTTTATTTGTTGAGCCCTCCTAGCATTTCTAGCTGCGGCCATCTTGAGAAGGGGCAGGTGATTCATGGGAATATTTATTTCCTACAATCCATCTGCCCATAGCTTGACATGCAGGCAGGAGGGTGTTCTTAGCTTAGAAAGCCCCTCCTGCCCTTCTTTAAATGAAAGAAAAATATGCTCAGGAAGACTCCTGGGATGTATGACATTACTTTGGGGGTAGGCCAGAAATCAGGAAGCAACTGAAGAAATGTAAAAAAGCAAAAAAACAAGCAACAAGTAAATATAATATTTCTTCATATCTATGTACTAATGCTAGCGGCATCAGGATAAAAAAAAACGTTAATGTTGATTGTGAGAGCTTAGTTCCACTTTAAGAGAGTAATTCCACTCAATTAGTAGAACTTTTCTCTTACTTCTTTTGTGTCTTTGGACAGGAAGTGAAGACAAATCTCCCAACATAGACAGCAATAGATAAAAAATAAACAAATGATAAATGATATAGGTATACATACACTTTACTTACTCAGCAAAAATGAGCATTAGAGACCACTGAACATCACCTGTGCTGTTTGTAGAAATGTTCAATCATAGTGGAATATTTTTGTAATTTATCGAGGAACTGGAGTCTGCCCACATAATTTGTAATAACAACATATTTGCCATTGTGAAGCTTCCCTCCAACCACTTTGTATATTATTTCATATATACTGTGATTCTGTACTTGCCAAATATGCTGCAGAAATCTCCCTCCACTGTGTTTGACTGCATCCATTGCTGCCTGTTCACTTCCTGGATTTACACACACACACACACACACACACACACACACACACACACACACACACACACACACACACAGAGGCACACCTTCAGCTCTACAGCCCTGCAGCTCTGATTGGCCCTCTTAGGACTCATTCCCCCTCTATTCCAGGCAAACTCTCACAAGAGTGAGAGAGAGAGAGCTGTGCATGATATCATAAGCCTAGACTAATGACAAGACAAGAAAGAAGAAGTGGGCTGTATAAGATATTTACTGGCAGCAAAAAAATGTTTTACTATCCAAAGTTAAAACAACAAGGGCAGAAAGTTTAATAACTGGAAAGTTGAAAAAATGACTGAAGTTCTGCTTTAAGCATGGAGTCAGTTTAGAAACACAGAGGCCATAAGGAAAATAAAATAATACACATGTTGAACTTGTGACGGTTGCATGTGCTTGAATGTTATGAAAATGTTCAGTTCTTGAATTTTTGGTACAAAGGCTGACCACTACTATGAAAACAATTTACAGAAACATTTTACAGCAACTTTCTATTCTAGACAATTTTTTTTTTTTTTTGCTTTAGTTGCTCTCATTTTAAATTAACACCACAGAGGTGATTTATTAAAAGAAATTGCAAAATGGTACAATCTGATTGTGGGAAATTGATCTTCTGTTTGCTAGACCCCATGAAAATCAATGTGAGAGAAAACAATCATGAGAGATTTAAATCAATCACAATACTAAAAATATCATGTGCATCTGTGTCCTATATTGTTCACTTTACCTTGGAAAACTGTGTTCACTTAAAATGATTCATTGTGCAAATGAACTAACATAAAAATATAGCTTTTCCTGCCATAACTAGATATTGAATGAAGTCAACAAAGATTCTGTGCCATGTATAAAACACTGTAATCTCTCAGCAAATGTCACCCACAGAGTCAGTGTGGAAGACACGTGAGCAAATTTGATGGTTGTAGGTTTCACTATGTAGACCAGGGATATGCAATTAGTGGACCTCCAGCTGTTGCAGAACTACAAGTCCCATGAGGCATAGCAAGACTCTGACAGCCACAAGTATGACACCCAGAGGCAGAGGCATGATGGGACTTGTAGTTTTGCAACAGCTGGAGGTCCGCTAATTGCCTATCCCTGATGTAGACTAATGATTTCAAGTTCATAACAAAGCTACCCTTAAGCTGACCAAAAACTGCTAAAATTTTGCCTAATTCCTAAATTAGCCTACATTTGGGCTGCTGGTGGCTCTTATGGCACCCCTTGCTCGAAAAGAGACAATTTTTATTATTGACTTTCATTCAAAAAGTTGGTCAGAAAAGTCTCGGGCAAACATCACCTGCAATCCAGTTAGATGCAAACTTTGTTCAGGTATTCATCTGGAGCAGCGGCTGCTGAATACAATATACAGCAGCTTGCATTATTTTATCTATGCAGTTTGGCATAGATGGGTGGAATCAATAAATGAGTTTAAAGCAGTGTTGCCACCAAAAAAAAAAAAATTGGCTTAAAAAATCATTAAAATAAAGAAAAAAAAATAATTGGAAAAAAAAAAATT
This sequence comes from Lithobates sylvaticus, assembly GCA_028564925.1. NCBI lineage: Eukaryota > Metazoa > Chordata > Amphibia > Anura > Ranidae > Lithobates > Lithobates sylvaticus. The sequence continues at coordinate 338,238,522 of CM053028.1, read as the reverse complement.
TTTTACTCACCTCTAAATGCCTGTTGCTAGGGGGTCCCTCGTAGTCTGCCACCTTCATTGCCCGGGCAATGACATCACTTCCCCTAGGCGCCGCACAGTCATCTGGGACCTGTCATGTGTCCCAGATGAGTGAGCGTCGAAACACGGCGCTTGGCGCCGCTCACGCATGCGCAGTGGGTGCCCGGCTGTGAAGCCACAGCCGGGTGCCCACATTAAGAATACCGGCGCCGCAAGCAGAGCGGGGAACGAGGGAGGGTCTCGTTCCCCCGCATCGCTGGACCCTGGGACAGGTAAGTGTCCGATTAGTAAAAGTCAGCAGCTGCAGTATTTGTAGCTGCTGACTTTAATTTTTTTTTTTTTGTGGGCCCTCCTCCAGTGGCGGTGCGCGCATAGAGGGCGCAGGAGCGCCGCCCCCCCTCTCCTGCACCGCTCTATCACCAATAGATAGATTCATGCATTGCATGAATCTATCTATTGTCACCGCTGCCGCCCCCTATTCAGATGTCCGGCCCCTGATCGGGCACCGGGCATCTGAATTACAGTGGGGGGGGGGGTGTTTCTGGAAGCGCCCCTATTAGAGCTGTAAGCTCTAATAGGGGACCTTATTAGAGCGGTGTGCTCTAATAGGCTTCCCTAAGTGTAAACAGCGGGCGCACTGCTGTGCGTTCGCTGATTACACAGTATTGTGTTAGAGAAGCGAATACATCGCTTCCCTAACACAGACCCGCCTCTCAGCCAATCAGGTTGCCAGGTCTGTTACCTGTCACCTGATTGGCTGAAGTCACAGGCGCTGTGATTGGACTCTAGGCGTCCAATCATAGCAGAAGACAGGAGGAGCGCGGGAGAAGAAGACATCCGACGATGAGACACCGCTCGTCGCCTGATGCCGTCACCAGCTGCACACCGGGACAAGGTAAGTGCAGGGGGCAGGCAGGGGGCACAGTGGCAGCACTTGAGGGGCACAGTGGCAGCACTTGAGGGGCACAGTGGCAGCACTTAAGGAGCACAGTGGCAGCGTTTGGAGCACAGTGGCAGCACTTGGGGCACAATGGCAGCACTTGGGGCACAGTGGCAGCACTTGGGGCACAGTGGCAGCACTTGGGGCACAGTGGCAGCGTTTGATGGGCACAGTGGCAGCACTTGGGGCACTGTGGCAGCGTTTGATGGGCACAGTGGCAGCGTTTGATGGGCACAGTGGCAGCGTTTGATGGGCACAGTGGCGGCATTTAATGGGCACAGTGGCAGCGTTTAATGGGCACAGTGGCAGCTATTAATGGGCACAGTGGCAGCGTTTGATGGCACAGTGAGGCTGTTTGTTTGCGCCCCCCCACTCATGCTACCAGAAAGATCTGCATGGACATGGATACTGGGGAGCGAGCTTTGGGTGCTGGAGTGTTAATTTAATTGACACCTTAAATATTAGAGGGTGGGCTGTGTATGCTGGAATGCAGATCTCATTGTTAACATGAAAACTGGTCTTATGTGTATTGGACTAATACACATAAGACCAGTTTTAATCTTAACAATGAGATAACAATGATTTAAGGTGTCAATTAAATTAACACTCCAGCACCCAAAGCTCACTCCCCAGTATCCATGTCACAACTGAGATCTGCAATCCTGTACATGAAGCTCATTCCCCAGTTTCCATGCCACCAGCACTTTACACCATTTCCATGCAATCCAGAAGACACAGCTCTCTATCCAGGTAACAGGGAGATCTACACTTCATCACACATAGCTTACTCCTCAGAATCCATATTGTTAAGGATATCAGTTTTCTGTGCTGAAACCTCCAACATCCTATTGTCTGAAGCAACTGCTGTCAGAGGAATTAGTTTTATCACAATGGAAATTAGACTATTGGAGTAAAGGATGCCTGTATGAGCGCTTTCAGAACCAAGCCTAGGAACAAGAATTTCCTTGGTGGTCGTATATAGATTACAGACTGCATGAAGCATTTATTCATTGGAGTTGTATGCCAGACCAACCTCAAGCCCCGATTGTAAAAATGTCTAGAGCTGGGGACACAGGAGAGAAAATAAAAACAGTAAACAGAACAAACTTCCTTCGTATCCTCATATGTAGCTTTCATGGTCTTGTAGTCTTTGCCAAGGTCTGAACCACCTCGGATGAGCCTCCCTGCACCTCTAGTCTGGTCGATTCAATAGCCAGGCTATTAAGAGTCTCACTGGATTGGGGTGCTGCCATTAATGTTGGCATAAAAGATCTTGTTTGACCGGAAACAGGATTGGTGGTGCTGAATGACAACCAAGGCCTCTTCAGCAGGTGGAAAGCACCTGTATGGCATAAACGTGTTCTGTTCAAATCTTCATAATCAAGGACACTGGGGGAAGACAAACACCAACGGAAAAAACCTATGGCAATGTGAGCACACCTTCTATCACTTCACCTTTATACATTGTTACAAATACCAGAAGCTGTGTTCAGAGGACTCTCCATGAGAACTACCGCTGGAATGTACCATAGAGCCAATACTAGTTGAGGTGCTTATTGTTGGAAAATAATTTGCCTAACTTAGGGGTGTCCAAACTTTTTTCAAAGAGGGCCAGATTTGATGAAGTGAACATGCGCGAGGGCCGACCATTTTGCTTGACATTCTTTGAACCATTAAAATTCGGTCTAAGTGTGTTTGTTCGAGCACTAATACACTGCCCAACAATAATTCTCTTGCCTTTGTGGCTGTGTGTGAGTAAAGAGATGAGCTCAGGTGTATTATTTGGATATACCGTATTTATTGGCGTGTAACACGCACCTTCACTTTAAGAGGGAAGTTTCAGGAAAAAAAACTTAAAATTTTAAATTTTAAAAGAACTGTGAAGCAAAATAAGGGTCAATGTCCATCTGCAGACCCCCAATTGCCATGAATGCAGCACCACCAATCGCCAGAATGCAGAACCCACCATTGCAATAAATGCAGCCCCACCATTGCCAGGAATGCACTCACCATTGCAAGAAATGCAGCCCCACCATTGCCAGGAATGCACTCACCATTGCCAGGAATGCACCCACCCTTGCCAGGAATGCACCCACCATTGCCAGGAATGCAGCACCCACCATTGCAAGAAATGCAGCCCCACCATTGCAAGAAATGCAGCCCCACCATTGCCAGGAATGCACTCACCATTGCCAGGAATGCAGCCCCACCATTGCCAGGAATGCAGCCCCACCATTGCCAGGAATGCACTCACTATTTGCCATCAGTGCAGCTTGGAGGGAACATGGAGGGGACATGGAGGGGACAGGACCAGCGCCAAAGATATCCTACAGGAGAATCTCCTGTTTACACAGCGGCCTCTTTAAATGAAAGCCCGCCTCCTTTGATGGACAGAACAATTGTCCAATGGCAGTGACGGAGACAGGACTTCCTCTTACAGAGGCTGCCGTGTAAGCAGGAAATACTCCTCCTGTGTGCACGGCGCTCCTCCGGCCTCCTCCCTCCAGATCCCAGCCAGATTAAATTTTTTTGTGGCCTGGCGCTGGGAGATCGTCGGCTGCCACAAAAGTCATATATGTTTAGATAACCAGGCAGGCCATTCAAAACCGGGCCGCAGACTTTGGACATGCCTGGCCTAACTGATCTGTTAGTGGATTCTGCTTTCCCGGTAAGTAGACTGCCTTTAACTGCCTGTAAGCGGCTCTCCGTCCAGCATAAAGTTTATGTTACAAAAAGTAACAGGAAAAGACAGACACTTGCTGCCCCCTGGGTGGGCAATGTAAACTACTGCTGTCTTGTTGTCAATCATCAACTTTACTTGGGCCACTTGGAGAAAGATCTGGAAAGGCTTGCAATGCTAGAAGAAAAAAAAAACTGCTTTACATTTAAGTCAGTCAGAGTATCTGCATTCCACTAGGCTCCAATGGCATTGCACTTGTCTCTTCAGACTGGATGCAGACTGGCATCCGACATCAGAATTATTCCATCTCCTGGGCTTAGAGGCACACCACAAAAGAGGCACACTGGTGTCCAAAACTCCAGTTCTTGCTAATTTGTGCAGACACAGACTTTCTGATCCATAGACAGCCCATTCTAATGACAGAGGAAGGCAAATTGAAAAGCCCCCCATGTGCCACCTGGCCCAAGGCAGCACTGGAATGGCTGCTGTAAAATGTCCCAATGGGGACAATACAATCCCTCGCTGACAAAAATGCTGTCTCCATGACTCTTCATACGCAGATTTTAATTTTGCCGTTTTGGAAAACCACTTGACATATTTGGGTATGGAAAACTACTCCAAGATCCTTCATAGCTTAAAGCGGTTTGGTACTCAAAAATACAGCTTGATATTATTAAAACCAGTAATCTATGTAGATGCACAAATGAGCATTAACCACTTCCCGACCGGCGCACACAGATATACGTCGGCAGAATGGCACGTACAGGCAGGAGGGCGTATATATAAGTCCCTCCTTAATGCCTGTCATGCCATGGGGAGCGCGCCGGGAGCCCCGTGAGTCCGGTCGCGGACCCCGCGGACTCGATCGCCGCGGGGACACCCGCAATCGTCTCACGGGAAGGCTGAACGGGGAGATGCCGAGATAAACAGCATCTCCCCAGTTCTGCCTAGCAACTAGTGACGCCGATCTCTGCTCCCTGTGATTGGAGCAGAGATCAGCATTCACTAGCTGACAGCCACGCCCCCCACAGTAAGAAACACACCCCTAGACATACTTAACCCCTACACTGCCCCTTGTGGTTAACCCCTTCACTGCCAGTGTCATTTATACAGGAATCAATGCATTTAAATAGCATTGATTGCTGTATAAATGACAATGGTCCCAAAAATGTGTCAAAAATGTCCGATGTGTCCGCCATAATGTCGCAGTCACAATAAAATCGCCGCCATTACTAATAAAAAAAAAATGATTAATAAAAATGCTATAAAACTATCCCCTATCTTGTAAACGCTATAACTTCTGCGCAAACCAATCAATAATCGCTTATTGCGATTTTTTTTTACCAAAAATATGTAGAAGAATACGTATCGGCCTAAACTGAGGAAAAAAAATGTTTTTTTATATATTTTTGGGGGATATTTATTATAGCAAAAAATAAAAAATAATGCGTTTTTTTTTTTTCAAAATTGACGCTCTTTTTTGTTTATAGCGCAAAAAATAAAAACCGCAGGGGCGATCAAATACCACCAAAAGAAAGCTCTATTTGTGGGAAAAAAAAGGATGTCAATTTTGTTTGGGAGCCACGTTGCACGACCGCGCAATTGTCAGTTAAAGCGACGCAGTGCCGAATCGCAAAAAGGGGCCTGGTCCTTTGGCTGCAAATTGGTCCGGTCTGAAAGTGGTTAAAAAAAAAAAAAAACATTTACCTTGCTGTAGTCATTGTTACAATGACTTCCGGTCTGTCCTTCCGTGGGAGTAGGCGGGGGTTTTCGTCTCTCCCCGGCTCCGCAATGACCCCTGGGAGCTGTTTTCCATTCTTCCCATGAAGCCACGGGGGATGCCGTCAGCATGAAACCTCAAGAGATTTCGGCGACGCCTCCCGATTATGGCGCTGCTCGCTGAGAGAAGTGAGCATGCGTGGGATCGAGCGGTGAATGCTGGGAGCACAGCATTCACCGCATCCCGGAAGTAAATGCTTGTGGGTTTCAAATGCCCACAAGCAAAATGGAATCGTCCTGCAAGATTTTTTAAAAGTTACCGAAACGGACGAAATCGGTGGGGAAAAAAACTGCAACAGGTGAGTGACATATTATTAATGTCTTTAGAAAACAATGAAAGGGAAAAAAAAAAAAAGGATATGTCGGCGGAATCCCGCTTTAAGAATGGGTTAACTGATTTTCCTGTTTGTTCACTAGTCGACCTAACTTGGAAAAGGATTTCTAGGACAAGGTTGTGATGCTTTGCCAGCTCCTGGCTTTCACCTGCGACAATCAAAACATTGTCCAAGTAATAGCAGGGCCTTATCCTCAAAGACGAATTGCTGCCACTACTGCCTTCAAAATGTTCAAAAAGTTTCTTTGTGCTGTGCCAAATTCTAACAAATTCTAACACACACACTGATTGGTATATGGAAGTATATGTCCGGCAGGTCGATTGACTCTAACTGGTCCTCCTCATGCTGAACTATCGCCATGACTGTTTGCACAGACTCGATCTTGAACCTTTTGTTGTGTATGTACCCATTTGATTTCTTCAAATCCAGACAGAAGGGAAAGCTCCTGATGCCCTGGGTATAGAAATTTTTTTTAGTGGCACCAGCACTATGGACTTGTTGCAGTATAATAATAATTCTTATATGTAATGTTGCAGTAATCCTTTTTTCTTGAGATCTGTTGGTCATATATGAAAGGATTTGGTTTTTGTACTTCCAGCTAACTGTCTTCAATGTTTTTCGCCCAAACCCTCCAAAAAGGAGGCTATCCTGGCTCCCACTGGAAGACACTAGATGGGCCCAGCTTCAAAAGACTTTCCAAATGTCTAGCTGCATACTCTGGATTGGATTCCATGTAAACAGGAAGTTTGAGCCCCCTTCATTGTGATCTGGTAAATTTCAGCCTGTCCTATTAGATTTGGCCTCCTAAACCCTTCTGAAGATTGAACGATTTGAGCAAAAAAACTGCTTCTTCCTCTTGTTAGACTGTGACCACATTCTGGACGTTTCTTCTGTGACTCGCTTCATCTAGCGCTTTGCCAAACTACAACTTCCCATTATGGAGAATGTAAAAAAAAGGCTTGTGTGGAAGCATCATGCACCCTCCATTAAAATGACACTTGCGCACCTGATGCTGACAGGCCCCTATACACTCCTGGAAGTGCATTGCTTAACCATTTAAGCCCTGGACCATTTGGCTGGCCAAAGACCAGAGCATTTTTTGCTATTCTGCACTGCGTCGCTTTTACTGACAATTGCGCGGTCGTGCGACATGGCTCCCAAACAAAATTGACGTCCTTTTTTCCCCACAAATAGAGCTTTCTTTTGGTGGTATTTGATCACCTCTGCGTTTTTTTATTTTTTGCGCTATAAACAAAAAAATTGCTACGATTTTGAAAAGAACACATTATTTTTTCCCTTTTGCTATAATAAATATCCCCAAAAAATATATAAAAAATATTTTTTTTTCTTTGTTTAGGCTGATATGTATTCTTCTACATATTTTTGGTAAAAAAAAAATCACAATAAGCGCTTATTGATTGATTTTTGCAAAAGTTATAGCATCTACAAAATAGTGGATAGTTTTATGGTATTTTTATTAATAATTTTTTTTTATTAGTAATGGCGGCGATCTGCGATTTTTATCATGACTGCGACATTATGGCGGACAGATCGGACACTTTTGGCGCTATTTTGAAACCATTCACATTTATACAGCGATCAGTGTGATTAAAAATGCATTGATTACTGTGTAAATGTGACTGGCAGTGAAGGGGTTAACCAGGAGGGGGCACTGCAGGGGTTAAGTGTGTCCTAGGGAGTGATTCTAACTGTGGGGGGGTGGGGCTACGTGTGACATGACACTGATCACCGCTGCCAATAACAGGGCGCTTAGATCTGTGTCAGTGTCACTAGGCAGAACGGGGAAATGCTTGCTTACATCAGCATTTCCCCGTTCTTCCTCTCTGTGAGATGATCGCCAGTATACCTGCGGACATCGAGTCACGCGACCACGCGGCGGCAAATTTAAAGGGACGTGCCTGTATGCCCATTTGCCTGTCCATGCCCTTCTGCCGGCGTATATCTACATGCGGCGGTCGGCAATCGGTTAAACATGCATCAGCCAGCTTCATTGGATAAAGCTTGAAGACTTTTACTGTAAATTGGTCTTCTTATCACATTTCTCCCATTCTTCATCAATGGGCTTTTAACTCCGTCATTATGGGAAAAGAAGTTCTTCCTTTTTCACATTTGGAAATATCTGCTTGTGTTTGCGATGGTTGGGCCTGTGACTTGCCTGTTCCTTATCCATTGGCATTTGAGGCAATCCATGGCAATTAATGGCCAATGTTTGCTACAGGGCTGGACAAGGCATTTTCTATTGCACTGATGTAAATGCATGTGAACCATTGCCATGTGAGCTGCTTAAGGAGCATGAAAGTCACCCTGTGCAGAAATGTGAGGAATGCATATTGTCCTGGTAAGGGGATGACCAGTGGTGGGTCTTAGATTTTCTGGAGTGTTTGCGTTTGGGGCTTCTGCTCCTAAAATCATGCAAAACACCATACCATGCTTCCTGAGGACGCAATAGTATTTTCAAAATGCATAGAGGCTGCTAGGATAAGAACTACGTCACTTCCGGTTAAACGAATAGGAGGCTTGGGACTCACACCGATACAGGAGAGACAGGCGATACCCTCACCCATCTATACCCATTCAAACGGCTGGATAAGTTTAGTTCCAACTGATAGGCACTTAAACATGTGAGTGAACCAAATTTGTTTTTACCTTTTTATAAATAAATGCACAGACATACTGCGCAATGATCGTTGTTTATTTTTCATGAGGTTGGATATTGGTCAAATTTGTATATTGGAAACAGCATAGACCTGAGAGGAGTGGAGTGGTTATCCCTACTAATGAACCGAAGGCATTCATTATACTAAAATCTGGTGAGTGGCCAATCTTTATGGTGGTGGTGGTGTCGTCACTATAGTGGTGGACAAAGACAAGCACGAACACAAGGATTAGGAGGATTGAACCAATTTTTTACGCCGAATTATATATATATTTTTTTACGCTGAATATTGTTTTTTTCAACACCAGCAGAAATTACTGTGGACACTTATTGGTTTTGGTTTTGTTTGGTTTGTTTTGCCTAATTTAACCTGATTTTTTTTGGCACATAATAATTAACACTGGAGATCACGGGTGAAATGTAGAGGCTAATATTGGTTATTAGCAATATTATTTTATTATCACTAGCATTTAGAAAATTATAAATTTATTGTGGTATATTTTAAATGCATACTTGTTTGGAGCACTTTAAAAACACGCAACATAAGGGGTAGCACAGTCAACATATACTTTTTCACATTCTTTTACAGGTTTTAAATACTGTAGAACCTTACTTGACTGCAGCAAACCACACAAATTCACGCATTTTCACAAAATTAGACGGTTTGATTATAACATAAATTTGATTTGCGCCGGTAGACACTTATTTTAGAATTTAAAAACACCATACTGCATTCCTTGAGCATTCCCCGAGCACTCTTTTGAAGATATGTCCCATGCCGCCCCCTCATACCTTCACTAATCTTCTGTGCCACTGACAGGTGAGGTGAGCTCATATGTGCAAAAATAAATAAATATGGAAAACACCAATAATTCTGTCACCAAGAAAAAAAACAGGTACCTTGTCTCTTTAAGACTCATCCGCTTTCATCTACTTACTTATGCAGCAGCAGGTGAGGTCAGACAGCCTTCCAGAGGCAGACAGGAGACACAGAATCTGAGACAAAACCAGTCAGACTGTCTAACCCCTGGGAACACACTGCACAGTAGGGGAACAACCAGCAACAAGTCTTTACCACACATGAAAAAACTGGCAGAACCGCAGAGAGAGGAAGAGAGGAGAGAAACCAATTCCTCTGCCAGCTCTGAGACTTTTTTTTTTTTCAAATAAAAATTTTGTGTGAAATATGTTTGACATTACAGTCCAGAACATATGCATTCCATTTGGATAAAACATCAAACTGACATACAACATGGTGTTAAATAACAGATTAGAACTGACTTCGCTCAGAGGCCAGTTATAGATACAAGTATTAAGTCAGAACTTTACACCTCTACTGTCCGGAGGCTCTAAGACTGTTTAAGCTGCTGCTTGGTGACTGGCTGTCCCTATCCCACGCCGCCCGTCTCCCTGCCCTCTGTGACATCATCCACCTCTGCTCTCAGACTGAAGACAAATCCAGGAGAGCGGCACGCTGCCAATACAAGACAGGATAACCCCAACGGTGATACTGCAGAGCTTACTAATACCACACCTGTAAAATATTTGTGCTATCTAAGCAACTTGCCCGCGACTCGGCACAAGGGATACCCAGTTTCAGGAGGCTTTACCATCCAACATTCTGGGTCTTCCAACTCCATGAGAGGCTGAACATGGAGGGGCGGTGCAGTAGCGGGGCTATCCTTGCAGCAAAGTACTTACCACTGCAATCCACAGGTGGCCTGGAGCAGACCAAAAAAAAAGAACACGTCAGTGGGGGGGGAGGGGCTAAGAAAAGGTGGTCATGTGGGTGCCAGATGAGGCCTTAACCCATTTTGTGCGGACGTGAGGTATGGCCAGGAAAGTGATTATTAGCAGGGGACCCCTGAGACTAAAAAGTTGAAGCGTACCTCCATAAAAAGGCTAAGGTGGATGAGGTGAATCTGTGCTGACTTCTATTATCCAATTATATGCAAGCAAAAATCCAGTTTTTAATATTTTCTTGCACATGCTTGGATATTGTTTGCAAAGTACATTTTCACCTTATTCACTAAAAAAGTGAAAATTCCCATGCAAAGTTAAAAATGACCTTGCAAAGAAAATAGGTTTCACTCCTTTAGTAAACAAGCTCTATTGTCTTATGTCTCTTTGTTACACATCGTGCTTCAGCCCTTCCTATTGCATGCAGTGGGCCTGATTTGCTAAAGACAAATTCCTCAATGCCCAATCATGTGTAAGAAAAATAAAAAAAAACTGTATTTTTGCTTGAACATGATTGGATGATGGAAGTTAGCAAAGCTTCACCTGATTCACTAAGGCAGGCCATACACGGTTCGAATCTTGGCCAGTTCTCCAGGAATCGGGCAGGATTTGAATCGTGTATGGACAGGCTGAATGTACCAAGTTGATTGATCTATCAACTTGGGTACAACCAGCATGCTGGATTTTAACTGTGACCATCGCTAGCGGCTATCTATCACTTTCTTCTAACGGCGGGGACGGCTTCCCCTGCCACCCTCACTGGGAGAAGACAATGGTCCTGCAGGAGGGTCCCCCATCAACACTGTCTGTGTTGATGGGGGAATTGAATGAATTTTGCTCTGTGTATGGCTGGCCTAAGCTCGGAGGAAAGTTCCCTTGCAACGTGAAAAATCGATTTCTCTTTAGTAAATCAAAACCTACTGTATGAGACTCCTATGGAGATGAGTAAATATTTTTTTTTCCCTTCATAAGCAGCACTAAACATTTGCGTGCAGAGTTCTGAGTGTGAAAGTTAGTTGTGAATTGAATTGTGTAATCACCCATGTCCCCCAACTATCACTTATCCTTTACCTTTTCTTATTCTTGCTTCCACCCTTAGCCTACCAAAAAACAAACCCTTTACTTGTCACCCCCACCCATCTTGTAACTGTATGAGTCCCATATAGAGATGGGTACTTTCATTTTTTGCACTTAAGTTCAAATTCAGTGCTAGATGAGAGGGTACAGAGTTCTGGGTATGAACAATTGTGAATTATACTGTAATTTCCTTCAACTTTTACTTACCTTCACACTTAATCTTATCCCTTAATCTAAACCATGTGTAGTCCATTTTATTTTTCTTTCAACATGCTGGTTGAACAAAAAAAAAATGTATTCATGTTGGCTGCCCATCTTTAACTCTTAGTTAACCCTTAACATATATTTGCTCCCTTAAAGTGGAACGTCACTTTCTCAATCAACATTGACTATGTTTAATCCTTATCCTGCTAGCATTAGTAAATAGATAGGAAAATATATCATACTTGTTGACCTTCTGAGCCTGTGCTGGAAACACATGCGTGGGAGTGATGTCATCGCAGCTCCGGCCAATCACATAGCCGAAGCTCATGAACCCGGAAGACAGACAGGAGGAACATGTCAGCCCTCTAGCAGTGACTTTACAGCTCTGGATGGCTTTGTTCCAAGGTGAGTATTTCATAATGTGCTAGTATGGCTAACCCTTAAATTAAACCTTAAAATTAATTGCATAACACCTAAAAAAATATTTTGACAGCAAGTCTAGCTCAGATTTAAAAAATAGTACAGAAAAAGTATCTCAGATCTAATTTAAAAAAATAGCTCCGCTTGCTGCAATGCATATCTACTTTGTAGTGCTCCTCTTTACCCTGTAGACTTATTGCTCTTTTGCTTCCAGCACCAATTCTCTTCTGGGTTAAATTATTTCTAGTGTCTGCCAACCCGCTGTCCCTGAAAAAAGGGAACCATGAACAAGATCCCTGGGGGTACATCACAAAGCCACTTTGGGCTTAAAAGAGAATGCTGCAGAGATGTTACGTCAGCACATTCTCTGCAGCATTCTGGACCGCTCGTATTCACACTTCAATAAATATTGCTTACAATTAAATATTTCAGTCCTGAACCAGTGGCAGGGTGGATGGGGCCCGCTGTGCCCTCACACATTGCACAACAAGAAGTGTGGGAAAAAAAATTAAATCCCCTCTTTTGTGTTTCATCTGCAGCAGTGTTAAGATATATTCTATGTTTGCTTATGCTGGGGTGCTGAAAGCCAGTGGATGGTATCCACAGCGGGTCCCCCTGGCAGGGCTGTGATTGGCTGTAGGACTTTTGCCCAGCCTACTGGACCAACGGAAAAGAAGAGGAGAGCCAAATCTGCAAAGACTATCATGATGAGTATAGGGAGAGGAAGCAGTATGCTGTGCAGACTAGGGCTGTTTGTAGTGTACTGTGAGACAAGGGGTCACTTACTATTGCACTCTGCATCACCAGTGACCTCTGAGAGCTATGCAATTTACTCCTGGTCCCAAACTCTGTGTAACCTACCACTGATCCCTGAACTCTGTAGTAAGTGATGCACCATTCAGAGGTCAGTAGTCAGTAGTAAGTAATGCAGAAGTCGGTAGTTTATGATCCTGAGTTCAAAGGTCAATAGTGATGCAGAATTCAGTAGTAAGTGCTGCATAGTTACGCGTTTTTTAATGATGCAAAGGTCAGTAGTAAGTGATACAGAGTTTAGAAGTCAGTAATATGTAATACAGAGGTCAGTAGTAAGTGACACAGAGTTCAAAGGTCAATAGTGATGCATAGGTCAGTAGTAACTGACGCAGTGTTCAGAGGTCAGTAGTAAGTGATGCAGAGTTCAGAAGCCAAACGTAAGTGATCCAGATATTAGAGGTCAGCAGTGATCCAGAGGTCAGTAGTAACTGACGCAGAGTTCAGAAGCCAAATGTAAGTGACCCAGATATTAGAGGTCAGTAGTGATGCAGAGGTAAGTAGTAAGTGACTCAGAATTCAGAGGTCAGTGGTAAGTGATGCAGAGTTCAGAGTTCAGAGATCAGTATTAAGTAGCACAAAGGTCAGTAGTAAGTGACACAGAATTCATGGGTCAGTAGTAAGTTATGCAGTGACACAGTGTTCCGAGGTCAGTAGTGATGCAGAGGTAAGCAGTAAGTGACACACAGTTCAGAGGTGATTTAGAAAGTTTCAGTTATCGATAAGTGGAAACAATGACACCTGTCCTATCTTGTAAGATAGATACTAGTACAGATGGATGTGACTGATACTTTTGGAGCAAGCTACCTGGATCATTATCACATGTAGCTAATGTGTTTAACAAGACATATATCATGTCTTGTTAACCTCCCTAGCGGTATGATTCTGTCTGGAATTTTGTGCTGAAATCAGTACAATTATTTTGCATGGAAATTTGGCGTTTTTATATTGTAGGCATGCAATTCTTATGAATAACTCACTTAAATCTGTCCGAACCAGAGTCTAGTAGACATCCCGGGTATGATAAAGTTTGAAACACAAAATCATAAATTATAATATAATAAAAATATATATAAAAATGATTCAATAATGTAATCAAATCAAAAACACTGAAATTTGCTCAGTTGCAGAATAGTCGCTGTCATTAAATTTATTGTTTGATGATAAATTGTGATTCTAATTTATTATCGGTGTTTTCTAGCTGGTCTAAAACCACTTTTGACATAAAGGGACACTTTTTGGTTGCTATGGACAATCTCCAGTTTCCAGGCAGAAAAAAATCTTTTTATTATATAAAATGACATGCAGGGCACTGGGCAGGCCACTAGGGACAAAGGGGATGTGTATTTTTTGTACACAGTACTGTAATCTGTAAGATTACAGTACTGTATGTGTACTGTGTTTTTAAACTTTTTTGAATTTGGCGCCGATCTCCGCTCCCATGTGTCGTAACGTCGCAGGGAGCGGAGATCAGCGGCACTCGGGCACTGTGTGAATCGAGCGGAGGAGCTCGCACACACAGCGGGGAGACATCGCAGAATCCAGGGGACAAGGTAAGTAACCCCCCCCTGTATCCTGCAATGCAGCCCGAGTCTGGCTCGGGTTACCGCTTTTGGTACGGAAGTTCCTGCCCCGAGCCAGACTCGGGAATACCGCCAGGGAGGTTAAACACATTAGCTGTATGTGATAATGATCCAGATTTACTAAAACTGGAGAGTGCAAAATCTGGGCCCCTTTCATCATGGTAGGGTCTGGTATTCCATCCTGCTTTCCTTCAGTTGTTGGCTTTGATGGCCCAGCTGTTGAGACTGAGGTCTTAAGAGAAAGGGAAATTTTGGACTCTGTCGTAGCAACTATTCTAGAGGCTAGGAAGCCACATTCTCATAGGGCAACCTTCCTCAACCTTTTCAGGACAGAGGAACCCTAAAAATAACTTTCTGGTCTCAGGGACCCCTGCTAAAAATGACTATAGCTAAAACTCATTATGCCTTAGTATGATGGACAGTGGGGAACAATACTCCTTACACTTGTGGTTATTGGGAAAATTTACCCCCTACAAAAGATCAATGGTGTCAGTAGGAACTTATGTGAGAACCCTGTTTGAGAAACCCTGTCATAGGGTATATCATCACACATCAGAAGCATATTTTGTGTGGTTTGAAGAGAAAGGATTGCATAACCCAACTATAATGATCAGAAAGTCTTGTGACCTGAGATCTACAATACAGAAATAGGCTCTAAAAACATTCACAGCATTATCATTTTTGCTTAGAAGAAAAGAAGGCTGGACGGCCGCACTCCTATGCAATTTCTTTATTCAAGTTCCGGATACAAAGGTGAACTACAGGTATCAGCTTACATGTTTCACACCAAGGTCAGGTGCTTACTCATGGCATATAAATTTTAAAATCACTAAAGTGGAGCCTGCCCCCACTGCCTGCCTTTATTAGGGCCAGGCCCTGGGGAAGCCATCCCTGCCGGGAGAAGACAGTGATTATTGCTAGTGGCTATACCAGCTGCTAGCAATAATCACATGTAAGATCCAGCAGGATGGTTGTACCCAAGTTGATCGATCGATCGATCAACTTTGTACATTCAGCATAGCCATACATGGTTCGAATCTTGGTCGGTTCCTGCTAAACCGGTCGAGATTTGAACCATCTATGGCAGGCCTTACCCTCACACATAACCCTATGCCTCACTCTAGCTGGCTATACACTGGTCAATTCTCGTATGAACAGTAGTATAAAAAATCTTGTTAGTGTTTTGATAATGCCAATAGTGACTTGATGAACATCAAGTACTACAACATTTTTTTTTGCTTTTATATTCGGTTTTGGAAAGAATATAATTTCCTGAGAAAAAACTACATACACTGTTAGAAATGTCTCCATCGAGAAAAAATTTCCACCCTGCTTCTTTGGATTTCCTTGCCACTACAGAAGAAACATTGATTTGATCCCACTAATCATTAGATTTAAGGCCCATACACACGATCAGACTTTTCGACAACAACGGTCAGACGGACCTGTTTTATCGGACAATCCGACCGTCTGTATGCTCCATCGGACAATTGTTGTGCTTTATTAATGGACAAATGTTCGCTGTGCATGCTCTCAAACTTAAAGAGGAGTATCCATTAACCTTCCTAGCGGTAACCCCGAGCCTGGCTCGGGTCCAGCTTTTTGTGCTGGGAGCGGTAACCCCGAGCCAGGCTCGGGCTTGCGTGCAGGATGCAGGGGGGAAGTTACTTACCTTTTCCCCTGGATCCTGCGATGTCTCCCCGCTGTGTGAGTGAGCCGTCCGCTCGCTCGATTCACACAGTGCCGGTCTCCGTTCCCTGCGACGTTCCGACGCACGGGAGCGGAGATCGGCGCCAAATTTAAAAAAGTTAAAAAACACAAAACACATACAGTACTGTAATCTTACAGATTACAGTACTGTATACAAAAAATACACATCCCCTTTGTCCCTAGTGGTCTGCCCAGTGCCCTGCATGTCATTTTATATAATAAATTTTTTTTTTTTTCTGCCGGGAAACTGGAGATTGTCCATAGCAACCAAAAAGTGTCCCTTTATGTCAAAAGTGGTTTTAGACCAGCTAGAAAACACCGATAAAAAATTAAAATCACAATTTATCATCAAACAATAAATTTAATGACAGCGACTATTCTGCAACTGAGCAAATTTCAGTGTTTTTGATTTGATTACATTATTGAATCATTTTTATATATATTTTTATTATATTATAATTTATTATTTTGTGTTTCAAACTTTATCATACCCGGGATGTCTACTAGACTCTGGTTCGGACAGATTTAAGTGAGTTATTCATAAGAATTGCATGCCTACAATATAAAAACGCCAAATTTCCATGCAAAATAATTGTACCGCTTTCAGCACAAAATTCCAGACAGAATCATACCGCCAGGGAGGTTAAAAAAAATAAAATAAAAGTCAGCAGCTACAAATACTGCAGCTGCTGACTTTTAATAATCGGACACTTACCTGTTCCAGGGTCCAGCGATGCGGGGGGTCGAAGCTCCGCTCATTCCCCGATCTGCTCGGCGCCATGATTGCCCGCGGAGTCATCTGGGACCTGTCACGTGTCCCAGATGACTGACAGGAGGGAGGGAGCCCTTCCTGCGCCGAGGGGAAGTGATGTCACCAGCCCAGGCACCAAAGGAGGCAGACTACGAGGGACCCCCTAGCAACAGGCATTTTTTATTCTTTTAGGAATTATAAGCATTTTTTTTTTTGAGTGCACAACCACTTTAATAATCTGATCGTGTGTACACAAGTCCATCGGACTAAAGTCCAAAGTACAAACACGCATGCTCAGAACCAATGCTAAACATCAGCCAACAATAGCAGAAGTTGCCCACAGGGTGGCGGTAAAGAGCTGAAAAAACACGTGATTTGGTGAAAGTTGGCTGAAAATGTTCTGCCGTGTATATGCAGAACAAGTTCATGGCCAACGCCCACTCGGACAAAAATCCACGGTAAAGTCAGATGGAAGTCTGATCGTGTGTATGAGGCTTTAACCCTATCCCTTACTCTCTGCTTACCATACACTGGTAGTATTTTGTAACCGCTATGCTAACCCTAAACCAGACCTTTACAATGAATCCCATAACACCTAACACTCTATTAAAAAACGAATCTTTGGGCAGCTAAAGTATTTCTATCAAATCTAGCTCAGAAAAGTTGATTCCTGAGGTCTGACTGGAAAAGTTTACAGTTCTAGGCTATGGCAGATATTTTGAAGAAGCCTCTGTCCAGAATGAACACTGGTTCACTTGAGGGGCTTCCTTTATTTATAAATCACTTTAAAGTAGAAGTAAACCATAACTGGCAAGTAGTTTGCCAAAGCACTGGCATTTTCTCTTTTTTATTGTTATAAGATATTGTTTTCTCTTTTTTTACATTTTTTTTATCATTGTGTTTTTGATCTCCAGCAGTCTGTTTGCATCCACTTTTTGTCTACATACCTGTGTTCCAGTGGTGGCTGAATGTCTTTACTCAGTCTGGGCTTTCTGGCAACAGTAAAAGATGCCTGCACAATGAACTATATCAGTGTTTTTCTACCTTTTTTCAGTCAAGGCACCCTTTAAAATTTTGCACAATCTCGAGGCACCCCATTGCAAAATGTAAAAAAAGAATTTAATAGTTTTACGTAACACAGTAACATCCACACACGTAGGGCACCCAGAAATATATTCTTCCAAATCACACTGGTATTTACTAGTATTCCAATATTTCTCTTTTGCCTCAGTTTCTCTCCCTCATCCCGTTAAGGTTGCCCCAGTGCTGACGGAGAGGGACAAACAAGGATGATATATGGTGCCTGACATCCTTCTCCTCAACCGATCACGTACAGTAAGTATTCACCCCCCTTGGCTTTTTACCTATTTTGTTACATTACAGCCTTTTAGTTCAATATTTTTTTTAATCTGAATTATATGTGATGGATCAGAACACAATAGTCTAAGTTGGTGAAGTAAAATTAGAAAAATATATACATAAAACTATTTTTCAGAACTAAAAAACTGATAATTGGCATGTGCGTATGTATTCACCCCCTTTGGTATGAAGCCCATAAAAAGCTCTGGTGCAACCAATTACCCTCAGAAGTCACATAATTAGTGAAATGATGTCCACCTGTGTGCAATCTAAGTGTCACATGATCTGTCATTACATATACACACCTTTTTGAAAGGCACCAGAGGCTGCAACACCTAAGCAAGAGGCACCACTAACCAAACACTGCCATGAAGACCAAGGAACTCTCCAAACAAGTAAGGGACAATGTTGTTGAGAAGTACAAGTCAGGGTTAGGTTATAAAAAATATTAAAGTCTTTGATGATCCCTAGGAGCACCATCAAATCTATTATAACCAAATGGAAAGAACATGGCACAACAGCAAACCTGGCAAGAGATGGCCGCACACCAAAACTCATGGACTGGACAAGGAGGGCATTATACAGAGAGGCAGCACAGAGAGGTAACCCTGGAGGAGCTGCAGAGTTCCACAGCGGTGACTGAAGTATCTGTACATAGGACAACATTAAGCCGTACGCTCCATAGAGTTGGGCTTTATGGCAGAGTGGCCAGAAGAAAGCTATTACTTTCAGCAAAAAACAAAATGGCACGCTTTGAGTTTGCGAAAAGGCAGGTGGGAGACTCCCAAAATGTATGGAAGAAGGGCGCTCTGGTCTGATGAGACTAAAATTTAACTTTTTGGCCATCAAAGAAAACGCTATGTCTGGCACAAACCCAACACATCACATCACCCAAAGAACATGGTGGTGGCAGCATCATGCTGTGGGGATGTTTTTTAGCCGTCGGGACTGGGAAACTGGTCAGAGGGAAAGATGGATGGTGCTAAATACAGGGATATTCTTGAGCAAAACCTCTACCACTCTGTGTGTGATTTGAGGCTAGGCTAGGTTCACCTTCCAGCAGGACAATGACCCCAAACACACTGCTAAAGCAACACTTGAGTGGTTTAAGGGACAACATGTAAATGTGTTGGAATGGCCTAGTCAAAGCCCAGACCTCAATCCAATAGAAAATCTGTGGCCAGACTTAAAGATTGCTGTTCACAAGCACAAACCATCCAACTTGAAGGAGCTAGAGCACTTTTGAAAGGAGGAATGGGCAAAAATCCCAGTGGTAATATGTGGCAAGCTCATAGAGACTTATCCAAAGCGACTTGGAGCTGTGATACCGCAAAAGGTGGCTCTACAAAGTATTGACTTTAGGGGGGTGAATAGTTATGCACATTGACTTTTTCTGTTATTTTGTCCTATTTCAAAGTTGTGGTCATGTTCTGTAAATTAAATGATGCACATCCTCAAAGAATCCATGTTAATTCCAGGTTGTGAGGCAACTAAACACGAAAAATGCCAAATGGGTGAATACTTTGGCAAGGCACTATTTGGTTGTTAGAACGCTGGCAGCTGAAGGGTGTAATGGTGCACATTGAAAACCTTTTAACTAAAAGGCAAACATAAGTATATATTTAATATAATGTGTAAAAAAAGCAGTGAACTGAAACACAAAGAAATAAACCATGCAATATTAACACCTAAAAACAGTTCACATACAGTCCATATATCATTTGTTCTATTGTGCCATAATCTCTTCATTAACTGGTATTTGCAAAAGCTGAATTTTACAAGCCCAGTTACTTATCTACTTATAGCAAAGGAGATTATGGAACAATAGAACAACAGAAAATTCATGTCCAAATACTTACCGTAATTTTCCTTTCCTGACTATCTCCACGGCATCACACTAACGGGCTAACCCTCCCACTCCTCCCATTCAGTTAGGACCGCATGCCAATTAACTGAACAGCCCTCCCAGAGGTAACATTTCATAACTAGACACTTCTCAATTACGAGGGTGGATCCATGTAATGCAATGGAAATAGTCACAAAAGGAAACTTAATAAAAAAAATATTGGGACGTGAATTTTTCATTTTACTGGCATCTCTCTGGCAATAAAATCAAAATCCAAAAAATTTACATATTGCAGCCTACTAATCATTGGACATGGTGGCTGCTTTAATTTTCTTTTTTAGGCTTTTTCTGCTCTGCTTTCACCTGGTGATCTTGCCAGTAACACACCTTCTGTATTAGGGTGCCTACACTCTGGATGAAAGAGCAATAGAGACACCTTTGGACAGCAGTAATATACGTTTTAGAGGGCTGAATAAGATTTAGACACACTAAAGAAATTGAAGCCAAACTCCAACTAAGGCCGGTCATTGATGGAGCAATTTTTTTTTTCTGCAAACATATGATGCAGGAAAGAAATTTGCTTGATTCCTCCATCAACACAGACTGTGTTGACAAGGGAGTTCCTCCTGCTGAGCCATTGTGTTCACCTAGCTGGCAGAACACAGTGATTATTGCTAGCGGCTAAAACAGCCACTAGCAATAATCGCATATAAAATCCGGTAGGCTGGTTGTACCCAAGTTTAATGATCGATCAAAGTGGGTACATTTAGCCTGCCCACAGATGGTTTAATTCAGCATTGTTCAACAGGAACCGGCTGAGGTTTGAACCGTCTACATAAAGGTTTTACATAAATGAATAAAAGCTGATAATTTTAAGAACCCCTGTCAGTGGCATATAGTTTGTCTTAACCGTCTAATTGGTAAATCTAATTGTTAAATCTGCAGGACAGCTTGTTCTTTTGAAAAGCAACAGACTTACTGGCTAGATCACCATATGAAAATAAAAGAAAGAAAGATAAAAAAAAGAAAATTAATGCAGCCATCACATCTAATAATTGTTAAGCTGCAATATAATAAATGTTTTCTTTTCGGTTTAATACTGATTAAAACAAATTTTAAATTGAGGAGTTGGCTGCGGGAAGCCGTCCAAGAAGTCGAAATACTGTAGAATAAGTGGTCACCTCCTCTGGCACAAGCAGAGATTTCGCTCTATAGGTCAGGTAAATCACTTTAATGATCCATGAAGTGAGCATTCTAGCTTCCTTTTCTTTATTATTATTATTATTCTTTATTCTTCTCCTACAGGATGATTAACAAATGTTCTGAGTATAACATTGAAGCAGCAGCTACCATATAGGCCTTGAGTATTTTTGCAATGTCCAGTGGATGAAGTTCCTGGAGAAAAAGAAGAACCAGCTCATGATTTACATGGAAGGTTGAGTCTAATGTTGGAAAAGATCATATCATTGGTACTGGAACTGCCCAAACTTGGTGTAACACAATGTAATGTTCTTTTCATTCGAGGTCATGCAATTCATATACTCTGGAGGTTGAGGCTACTACAATCAGAAAAATGCTCTTTAAAGATAATTGCCAAAGACTACATGACTTAAGGGGCTACAAAGTTGCCCCTCATGAGATAGTCCAGCACCACAAGTATATCTTACTTGCGGAACAGAGTTCCTCTGGGGGGTTTCATGATAAGTACTCCTTTTAAGAACTGAACCACTAAGGTAAAATATCACTCACAAAAATAAAACATTAAAAGGTCATCTCAGTAATAGAAATTGTGTCAGATAGTAGTGAACAATGCTTGCCTCAGTCTCTTACCACTCCTGGAACTCATGGGCACCTCCGGCAGAGTTTGACGTTATCACGCCCGCCTGGAGAGTCGGTGGTGCTGTACGATATGCTTGTCATACTATCTGTTTTATGAGTACCCACTTGGTTTATTAATAAATGTCTTTAAAATGGTACTTCACTATGGGATTTCCTTGCTCTATCCTTGGTACTGTATGTGTTTTTGCTGCTGAGACCGGTATATGAGAAGCGATCCAGTGACCACTTTTGGGGCATGCCATTCATGAGAGAGTGAAGCTTGAGTCTTGCTTAGGTAAGAGAGGAAGGGAGCTGGAGGCATCCGTCCATCCATCCATTCAGGATATGTCATCTTTTAAATGCTGATTTAGACCTCTTGAGTTGTTGGGGGTCTAAGGATATGGTAAGCGGCATTATAATCATTGATCGTTGATGGTTGGTGCACAGCACCTGCATGAAGATTTTGCGCACTTTTGGTGGACTTTGATATTTAGTTTATATGACTTTATTATATGTTTATTTGTTTTTTATGCACTATATATTGAATTAGACGTTTTCCTGACAGAGCAGTTGTCTTTAGATATTTATGTGTGAATATCAGTGAGTGTTGCAGTCAGGTTTTTTTACTTTTTACTTTTTCTTTACTTTTGTATTTAATTTGATTGATTCATTTGCCAAGCAGGGGTTAAACACAACATTGGACCCTGCAATTGTTACCTGAGACCAACTCCTTCTTGAAGTGTTTAACTATTTTATGTCTACTGTGGACCCTGAGGCCCTGGGCTCAAATTTCTGGTTACCAGAAATAATAGGTAGCATACCCCCTGTAGTTTTTGGTCTTGAGGAACTTGGTCATCTGCTTGTTTCTCCAACAGTTCTGAAGTACATTGTAGTAGGATGCCTTTCTTGACTGGATCTTCTGGAATCTTTGTGACAATGAACCTGTCTATTGGTGAACACTGAAACTGCCATGCATGGGCCAGGGTGACTGCCCTGCACACCCGGTGGTGGACTTGTACTCAAAATTACTTCTGCTGGTTCTGTCCACCTAGAGTGGAAGACTATATTGGCTTTGTGAATGAGTAATGTTACCCTCCCTATGTTTGTCTGAACCTTGTCCTTGGAAAGTAACTCCTAACTTGAATGTTCTGGAAATGTGTGGCAGGGCTAACACATCCTCTCTGTCTCAATAGGCTTCTGTCTTGCAGAATAACACCTGGTTTGCCACCTTAGAAGCGATTCATCAAGCTTATTACCGAAGGGCGACTGACCTCCATAGAGGATCTTGCACCAAGATTGCTTGGGGCCTGTGTCTGCAATGAAAGGCCCAAGCTACAAGGCACGTACGTATCTCTGTGACTGAGTATAACATGCAACGAGAAGAGGGGCAAAGAGTCGATTGTAGCCTCAGCCATAAAGTCTGAGTAAAGTTTCAGATTTTCTAGTGCGGCCACTATGTCTTCCGTGTCCTTACCTGAATGGATATATGTTTCCCCTTTTTTAACTCAGGCGCTCATATTATCTGCCTCTGCCGTCAGGGCTACAGCAGGGTGGCATGCACTCTCTAATGCTGAGTACACTTTTTTAAGGCCAAAATCAATTCTTTGGTCTAAAGTATCCTGGAATGATATTGCACCCTCCATGCCTAGCAACGCACATCAAGGAAGTTTCCCACTAGTAAGGGTGTGTCAGGGTGCTCCTTAATTTATTCAAAAAACTGTAGAGGTAGAGAGGAGACTTCCTTTTCCAAGTGTTTGGAAAATTTACATTGCTTTTAGGCAGGCTGTGGTGACCCCTACCATTACAGATCTTCCCTCACTGCCTTAACAAATGGTTGGACAAGGGAAAAGTTAAACCCCCTCCCCCCCAAGACTATCTTCTGGCTCCTCTGATGGAGAACCCTCCACAGAGTCAGGATCCTGCTGCTAGAATGCTCTAGCAAAAGAAGTTTGTGCTTGTGTAACTGGTGGTGGTGAGAGAGGATGCAGAGTTACACTGACCGGTGTTGAGGTTAAAGTGAATCACTGCAGGATCACACACAACCTGCTTGATAAAAGTAAGGCCATACACAGTGCAAATTTCGCACAACCCCCCCCCCCCCCATCAACACAGACAGTGCTGACAGGGGAATCCCTCCTGCTAGGTTATTATCTACTCCCGTTGGGGAGGTGGGGGGGGGGGGGGCAGGAGCGTGCAGGAGAAGCCGTCATTATTGGAAAAGACAGTGATTATTGCTATGGCTGTAGCAGCCACTTGCGATAATCGGAAGTAAATCAGGCGGGCTGGTTGTACCTAAGTTGATTAACTTGGTACATTCACCTGGTTCATGTGATTCAAACTGTGTATAGCCGGCTTAAGGCTGGGTAAATATCAGAATCAAAATACTTTAATAATCCCAAAGGGAATCTCAGCCGTTATTAACTGGCTTCTGTTGAACTGACATTTGGTCAGTGTGTACAGCTGTCTTTCTGACAGAAGCCGGTCTAACGCCTTTTTGTTCAAGAGACATGGGGCGTGGGGGATCTGATCAGCACTTGCAGCTGTGTGTTGCAACTGTGATGAGTGTGTTTTGGCAGAATGGGGGAGATTGCCGCACTAACATCATGTGTGTTGGTACAGCAATCTCTCTGGGTTTTTTTTCTCTCAGCCTTGAATTCTTATGAATGAATACAAGGCTTCTTCTGATTGGCTGAGGTAGGGATCAAAATGTCATCCGCCCACCTCTCCACCTCAGCCAATCCAAGGAAGCCTTGAATTCATTAATAAGAATTTAAGGCTTCCTGTGAATAGCTCAGAAGCTCTCAGCCAGACTATTTTGTTTCAGCAGCAGACAGGAAGTCCCTGTACCCCTGCCGGAACACAGAGCTGTATACTGTATGTAGATGATGCTACATATAGTTTATAAAGTGCTGACAGCAGCCTCTTATATTAGTGAAGGAAATCATTTGTTTGAACCAGTTTAACCCAAATAAACTAGGCTTTAGCATCATAGAAATGAAGACGCTTTTGTTTTTTGATTGGTTGAAACTCACTGATAAATGAAACAATCAGAATGGGTTATAAAAGAAAAAGATACCTAGCCCTCTTGAATATACCACTTCAGAGTACCCAACGCAAAACAGCAAAAATGACTGGATTTATATTCAGTGCCATCAAGTAAACAATAGCCCAGTTATGTAAATCGCCCCCACTATATTTTAAAGAGGTCAAAACATGAATACATAGCGCAACGATAAATGAAAAATTTACAGTTATTTATTTCACTAAATTTAAAAAACGCATACGAATTTAGTATCTACAGATAACCTATTTGAAACTAAATCTGAGAGCCTCATGTTTATGAGAAAACTCAGAGGGTTGGCTAACCCCCAAGGATAACAAATTTCTCCCTCTAACTTTCTTATGTCCCCTTCAGATCTTCGCCATTTTCCCCCACTTTCTGAATTTAACTCTAAAAACTCTAAACTTACTGAGTTCTTTTGTATTGCTTTCTTAAATCCCTCTGTTGATCTGCTTTCTTTCTCTCCTCTTCCCAGGTAGTGCAGATATAATAAATGATCATACAAAAACTCCTTATAGCCCTTTAAGGCCCATCTGTAGTATTGCCACCTTACCAGTCCTGTAAATCAGCATCAAAATTCAACTTAGCATATGTTATAGCTCCCATAACTGATGCACTGCTGGATATACTACCCAGGATTGCTAACTTCATTCTATGTTGTAAAATAAAAAGTCATAAAATATTTTGATACGCTATGATTTATGTGTGTACCATGTATTGACTTTATGTCGTTAAGCTGTGCATGTGTATGAATCTATCTTTGTATGTGTATGTATCTATATTTTTTTTACTTTGTGTATGTATCTATATCTTTTTTTACTTTGTGTATGTATCTATATATGTTTTTACTTTGTGTATGTATCTATATATTTTTTTTACTTTGTGTATGTATCTATATATGTTTTTACTTTGTGTATGTATCTATATATATTTTTTGTATCTATATATGTTTTTACTTTGTGTATGTATCTATATATGTTTTTACTTTGTGCTTATTAAAACTTTAATAAAACATTTTTAATAAGAAAAAGATGCTTGACAATAAAAGTAAGAAAACTGATGAAAAAAAAAAAAAAAGATTGTACCAGGTGTGGTAAACTCTATAATCTGCTAAGTAAACATTCTAATTTATTCACTACATCCCACTATATCATTATGAATACTTTTGATCCTTTGGAAACCTTCACACAATGAAGACTGCTTTTAAATCTAATACATTAAATACATCAATTATATCTATCTTGAATTCATAGATTGTGGAATTTGAATACCGGCCATTATCTGTAGACGGACGGTAATTCAGATCTATTAAGCACTAGGTAATGGCAATATTAAGGTATATACATATTTTAACCTTCAGTATTTTATATTAGGTATTTCAGTATCTTCCGCATGTCAAATTTGGTTCCATGCTTACCCATGAACAACACAAATGGTTAACTGCACTGCTGGGTCACCACTACAGTGCTGGCTGCATACATTACTATTGATGTAAGGTAATTATTTTCAATTGTAATTGTCTGCTCTTTCCATGTTTAACTTTTAATAGATTTTCTAAATTAATTGAAAAAAAAAGATCAATTATACCATACACTTTTAGTAATTGATTTGACACATGCACATTATGATCACAAATTAAAAAAAAAAACTCTGACACACAGATATGATACAAATTAATCAGAATAAGCAATAAATTGTCTGCCTTGAGGTGTATCTGAATGAAAAGACCACACAGGTTCCAGTAATCAAACAATTACAGTACATTATAAAACTGATGGAAATAGGGAATCTTGCAAGTACGTGGACACTGAAATATATGTAATGGATGTTTTGTAAGGAATAAAGGACCTCAGGTATTCAAGTATCTGAGCTGCAATTCACAGACAATGAATGGCAGGAGGGATGTGACTGCTTTCGTTGGGCCTCACAAACACGTTTAAATGCTCTTTAAACAAATAGGGTGCAATGCACCAGTTTATTGATACATGAGCACTGTAAGCAGTATCCACATTACATAACTTACTGTATAACTTGCAGAGCATCAATATTTTACGTAAAATGTATACATATTGTTTGTACTTGCAAAATTGGCTATTTTTAAATTGTGTTATCACATTAAAAATAATAATATATACTATTTGAAAGGGTATTTCATAGACTTTGAATAGTTTTTATAAAGGTGTTTTCAGATTTATGCACATTTAGTAATGCACCTATATAAGTGCAGTGTAAACTCGTGTTTATGCATGCATTTATTCATGTTTTTAAACGCATGAATTATGCATGAAGACGCATGAACATTCAAAACAGGGATTTTTCATAGTTCAGATGTGACTCCAGATCGTAGATTCCTTTTTTACCATAAAGCACAAAAAAGTGTCCTAATACACGCTAAGCTGTCGTGCTTAGATGTGAACTAGGCATATAATAAAAGGGATTTTTTTTCTACTTGAATTGTATTCTTTTCCTGTAAAATGAAAGATACGTCACAGTCATGTGTTGTACTGACTTTGATTGATACACCTTTAATAAAACGTTTTTCTGTAAAAATGCAAGGTACTGAAGAAAAGCCAACAAGCATGAATGGCCCATCTATTTACCTTGTACAAAGACTTTTAGGCGGTTTCTCTTATGCACATAGTTTTCAGTTGTTTTTTAAGAAGCGCTTTATGCTGTTAGTGTAGAGTATAGCTGTATTCTAAAGCTGTCCACCAATATGTAATTGTTCAATCTAATTTAGCATCAACTACAGTTTGCAAAACAAGGGCTACTTGATTGCATACCTCCCAACTTACTGAAAGCAGATAAAGAGAATCCTTTAAGCACACAGTATACTGTATATGAAAAGGCACACCCCTGCCACAATACCCCCACCACACCCTTAGTTATGTGAACCAAAAAAAAAAAAAATACGAATTTACCCAAAAACTATTGCCTAAACCCAGTAGTATTATTTTCACCATTACTTTTCATTTATGCCGGTTTTTCAATCTAGCAGATACAATATTCTGGAGGTTTTATGAAATGTTCAGTGCAGTAAAACATTTTTGGTAGTTAAAAATTGCATTTTTATGGAGTTCTATACATCTGACCAAAAAGAAGAAAGATTAAGATTGAAAGAGAGACACAAGGATTCAGTTCCCAAAGAGGGACATTTATGTGATGCCTCAAACTACATAGTTGTTTGTAAATTTAAAGGACATTAAACATATGCTGTACAATCTAATTGTAATGTGTATGGGTAATTGTAATGTGTATGTAACATATGGCTGAAAGTTTTAGGCAGTTGGAATGAGCGAACCTGTCTGTTTTTGATTCCAGGGGCATTAGTCCAAACCCTTAAACCTAAACTTGTCTGCAAACCCTGTTGAAGTCTATAGGTGGTACATCTTGATACTACATTCTGCCCATTTTCAGTGCTAAAGGCTGGTATACATGGCCTGAAAATCGTCCGGTATTGGCATGTTCAACAGAAACCGTCCGACATTTGGCCCATGTGGCCCGAACGGCCAGCTTCTGTCGAATGAGCATGCTAGAAAATCTGTTTATTTTTGTTCAGCCCACTGGGTTGATAAAAAAAAAACTGATAGTGTGTACCAGGCTTAACAAGCAAACTATTGTCAAAATAGTGCATTGAGAGCTGGACACAGCCACAGCGAACAATAAACTTAGCAAAAAATAAATAAAAAATGTTTTTAAATATAGTATAGCTTAAAAACAACTGGACATGGAAATAACACAAATCCCTTAACCACCTCAATACAGTGCACTTACACCCCCTTCCTGTCCAGACCAATTTTCAGCTATCACCGCTCTTACAGTTTTAATGACAATTACTCAGTCATGGAACACTGTACCCATATGAAACTTGCGTCCTTTTTTCCACACAAATAGAGCTTTCTTTTGGTGGTATTTAATCACTAGTGTTTTTTTTATTTTTTGTGTGAAAAAAATGCCTTTTTCTTTGTTTCTGTCATAAAAGTTTGCTAATTAGTAATTTTTCTTCATACATTTTGGCCAAAATTTATACTGCTACATATCTTTGGTAAAAAAATAACCCAGATTAGTGTATTTGATCTTTGTGAAAGTTATAGAGTCTACAAACTATGGTGCCAATCACTGAAAATTGATCACATCTGATCAGGCCTTCAGTATATCAGGTGTATATCATTTCTTGAGACACTAACAAGTCAGGAAAGTACAAATACCCCCAAATTACCCCTTTTTAGAAAGTAGACATTCTAAGGTATTAAGTAAGTAGCATGGTGAGTTTTTTTAAGTTGTCATTTTTTCCCACAATTCTTTGCAAAATTAAGATTTATTTTTTATTTTTTACAAAATTGTCATATTATCAGGTTATTTCTCACACACAGTATATGCATACAACAAATTACACCCCAAAATACCCCAAAATACATCCTGCTACTCTTCCCGAGTATGGCAATACCACATGTGGGAGACTTTTACACAGCCTGGCCACATACAGAGGACCAACATTGAAGTAGCACCTTCAGGCGTTCTTCGAGCATAAATGACACATCTCATTTCACAACCACCTATTACACTTTTAAAGGCCCTGGAGCACCAGGACAATGGAATTGCCCACAAAATGACCCCATTTTGGAAAGCAAACACCCTAATGTATAATCTATGAGGCATAATGAGTCTTTTGAACGGTTCATTTTTTTCCAGAAGTTTTTGGAAAATGTGGAAAAAAAATGAAAACACATTTTCTTTACACAAAGTTGTCAATTTATAAGATATTTCTAACACATAGCATGTATATAGCAAAAATGACACCCCAAAACACATTCTGCTATACGTCCCGAGTATGGCAAATCCACATGTGTGAGACTTTTATACAGCCTGGCCACATAGAGATGCCGAACATTGAAGTAGTACCTTCAGGCGTTCTACGAGCATAAATTACACATCTCATTTCATTCCTACCTATCACATTTTTGAAGGTCCTGGAGCACCAGGACAGTGGAATTACCCACAAAATGGCCCCATTTTGGAAAGCAAACACCCCAACGTATATTCTATGATGCATGAGCTGCAAATAGGTACTCAGGTACTCTGATGGGCTGGTGACAGGTACTCGGGTACTCTGATGGCCTGGTGACAGGTACTCGGGTACTCTGATGGCCTGGTGACTGGTATTCAGGTACTCTGAAGGACAGTGACAGGTACTCAGGTACTCATATGGACTGTGACAGGTACTCAGTTACTCATATGGACTGTGACAGGTACTCAGGTACTCGGATGAACTGTGACAGGTACTCAGGTACTCAGATGAACTGTGACAGGTACTCATATGGACTGTGACAGGTACTCAGGTACTCATATGGATTGTGACAGGTACTCAGATAGACTGACAGGTACTCAGGTACTCGGATGAACTGTAACAGGTACTCAGGTACTCATATGGACTGTGACAGGTACTGGGGTACTCAGATGGACTGGGACAGGTACTCGGGTACTTTGATGGACTGTGACAGGTACTTGGATGGACTGTGACAGGTACTCGGGTACTCTGATAGACTGTGACAGGTACTCTGGTACTCTGATGGACTGTGACAGGTACTCGGGTACTCTAATGTACTGTGACAGGTACTCGGGTACTCATATGGACTGTGACAGGTACTCGGGTACTCAGATGGACTGTGACAGGTACTCAGGTACTCGGGTACTCATATGGACTGTGATGGGTACTTGGGTACTCTGGTGGACTGTGACAGGTACTCAGGTACTCATATGGACTGTGACAGGTACTCGGGTACTTGGATACTCATATGGACAGTGACAGGTACTTGGGTACTAAGATGGACTGTGACAGGTACTCAGGTACTCGGGTACTCATATGGACTGTGACAGGTACTTGGGTACTCATATGGACTGTGACAGGTACTTGGGTACTCATATGGACTGTGACAGGTACTCGGGTACTCATAAGGACTGTGACAGGTACTCAGATGGACTGTGACAGGTACTCATATGGACTGACAGGTACTCTGATGGACTGTGAGTGACAGGTACTATGATGAGTGGTGACAGGTCCTCTTTATTAGGAGGGCAATCAGTGTGATTGGTGTGTACTGTAAGCGGTAACGAGATCTTATCGCAATCTCCTTCTCACACACGATCGGTGTGTGAGGAGGAGAACCCGGTAACATCTCGTTACCGCGGTTTGTTGACATTTAGTGATCGGCTGTGAAAGGATCACAGCTGATCACGTGCGTAAACAGCTGGCCAATGGCTGTTTACCAGCCGCCACCGAACACGCCGCCACCGACGTGCACGCGCGATCGCTGGCTGTTCACCCCCCTCGGTGGTGAGCGGTGTCTCCGTGACATGCCACCACCGAAGGAACAAGGATGCGCGCGCGCAATCGCGCATTCCCTGTTTAAATGGGAGGACATCATATGACGCCCTCCCGTCACAAGAGCCATGCCACCTGGCAGTCATTTGACGGCCGGCGGTCGGTAAGCAGTTAATTGCATGCGTGGGAGATGCTATGAATCTGTATGTGGTGTTAGCGAACATTAATATTTTCATGGGCAGCATCAGTGACACTGTATTCTGGTATCACATATTTTTGATGTGCAATTAATGTTTTACTTTTTACCTTTAGCTTGGCATAAATAAAGCAGCAGCACACCAATCTGTTTAATTTTATCTTTAAAGCTCTTTTAGGTAGTGTTGGTGTGAGCATGTACATTTTTCTATAGTGGTAATGGGCCTAAATGGAAGTGGAAATAGCAGCCACAATAGATCTAAAATCTAACTGGAAGCTAAAGCCCTCACCTTTGTTCAAATTGGCTAGTGTCAAAACAATGTATTATTATACTTTGTGAGTGTCTTTTTCCCCAGGATCACACTGCATTGACCTAAAAGTTTAATCAAATGCAAAAAAACACAACCTCACATTCCACAAACCCCTTCCCATCCCTACTTCAGGTATGTGTTTGGTGGAAATTGGCTAGCGTCAGGGCACTACGTGAATACCTAAATGGGCAGCAAATAGAGAGCGACAAGGCAGGTTTAATATAGGCAGGTTGGTTAGGTTGCAATGTAAGAGGAAGAAACATGACCAATTTTATCTTAATATATAAATCAGAGTGTATTATTTGAGAAGCAGGAGCCACAGATTGTGTACAGGGGTACAGTGAATATCCAGATGGCCACGGGCATTAACTGCCAACTGGAGCTGTAAAAGAAAAAACCTACCCTATAACCACTCTCAAATCCAGGGCTACCACCCCTTATACTCTAATGCCGCGTACAGACGATCGGACATTCCAACAACAAAATCCTGGATTTATTTCCGACGGCGGATGTTGGCTCAAACTTGTCTTGCATACACACGGTCGCACAGATGTTGTCAGAAATTCCGAATGTCAAGAACGCTGTGACGTACAACACGTACGACTAGCCAAGAAAAATTAAGTTCAATAGCCAGTGTGGCTCTTCTGCTTTATTCCGAGCATGTGTGGAATTGTTTGCGTCGGAATTGTGTACACACGATCGGAATTTACAATAACTGATTTTGTTGTCTGAAAAAAATGTCCGATGGAGCCTACACATGGTCGGAATTTCCGACAACAAGCTCACATCGAACATTTGTTGTCGGAAATTTCGACCGTGTGTAGCATTAGTGTTCAGAATGCTACTTTGTTTTTAAATGTTTTAAAATCTTTCCTTCCGCATCAATAACAATTTTCATTTTAATTGCACCTTGCTTGGCTGTGCCTATAAAGTCCATGAACTGCAGTTCAACTATTCCTTCCAGGTACTTATATAGGACAATCCCAAATCCAGTAGCCTGAGCCCACATTTATCCCAATTCTTTGTGCTGCAAACCCTCCCCTTTGTATTTTAGTAGAAATGTCCTGCTCTATATTCCCTTCTGCAATTTCTGTTCTTATTTTGTTTTTACTTACCGTATTTATCGGTGTATAACACGCACAGGTGTATAACACGCACATTCATTTTAAGAGGGAAGTTTCAGGAAATGTTTTTTTTAAATAAGGAACTTTGAAGAAAAATAAGGGTCAGTGCCCATCTGCAGCCTCACCATTGCCATCAATGCAGCCTGATCAAGGCCCATCTGCAGCCTCACAAGTGCCATCAATGCAGCCTCATCAGTCCAGATCAATGCAGCCTCACCATTGCCATCAGTGCAGCCTATTACAGAGGCCACCAAGTAAACAGGAGATTATCACTGTATGTAATCTGACGCCACTCGTCCCGCCCCCCTCCCTCCCCTCTGAGGCAGCTAAAATTTAAGTATTGGCGTATAACACGCACACACTATTTGCACATGATTTTCATGGTGAAAAAGTGAGTGTTATACGCCAATAAATACAGTATGTTAATGTTACTTTTTTTTTTTAACTTTATTTTTTAATATTATTTATTTCTATATTAGTATTGATGTGGTGGTTGGGCTGCACACAGCAGAGGCAAGGCACATCTGAAAGTCCTGTTTTTCCAGAATAGTCTTTCTTCTACCAGGGACCAGCCAGTTGTATTATTTATTTATTTGTTTTTTTTAATTATGTTCAGGGTTCAAGACATAGCTGCAGGGGAAAACCTTACAACCACAGGCTGCTTGCCCTTCCACAAGACAAGGGAAAGAGCAGACAGCTGCAAAAATTAAACACAGGCTGCCTGTCCTTCCCCAATTAAGGACTGTCTAAAAAAAAAATATATATATATATATATAAATAAATGAGACAAAAATGGTAAGGGTGCTGTCACATGGAGGCATTAGGTGACCCCGTTGTCCTTCTCTTTCTTTATCTGTTCCTCCTCCTCTTCTTCTTGCTCCCTCTACCTATCCTCCTCTTCTTCCTTCAGCCCCGGAATTTACCCCCTTCCTGACCAGGCCAATTTTTGCAATACAGCACCGCATTGCTTTAACTGACAATTGTGCAGTCATGCGATGTTGTACCCAAACAAACTTGATGTTTTTTTTTCCCCACAAATAGAGCTTACTTTTGGTGGTATTTGCTCACCTCTGCGTTTTTTATTTTTTGCGCTTTAAACAAAAAAAGATTGTCAATTTTAAAAAAAAAAAAATATTTTATACCTTTTGCTATAACAAATATCCAAAATAATAAAAATAAAAAATTGTTCCTCAGTTTAGGCCGATATGTATTCTTCTACATATTTTTGGTTTTAGCCATTTTTATTATTATTATTTTTTTTTACGAGTAATGGTGGTGATCAGTGATTTTTATAATGACTGCGACATTACGGCAGAACTTTTGACACTTTTTTGGGACCAGTGACATTTATACAGCAATCAGAGCTACAAATAGCCACTGATCACTGTATAAATGTCTTTGGCAGGAAAGGGGTTAACACTAGGGGGCGATCAAGGGGTTAACTGTGTTCCCTAGGTGTGTTCCCCTGTGAGGGGGATGGGACTGACTAGGGGAGGAGACCGATCGGTGTTCCTACTTAGTAGGAGCACACGATCTGTCTCTACTCCCCTGAGAGAACTGGGATTTGTGTGTTTACACACACAGATCCCGGCTCTCGCTCTGTCATGAGTGATCACGGGCGCCCGACGGTCATCGCGCCCACCGGGCACGCACATCGGCTCCGGGGACACACTGCTAAAGCGTCTGTGCAGGGGAGCTATCCTGCCTCAATATAACTGCGGCGGCTGGTCGGGAAGGGTTTAAAGTGATTCCATTCAGTTTAAAATAGAAATGAAAGGCAAAACATTTGTGTATAGATTTTAAAAAAAAAACATTATAAATACCTTTTTTCGCTTTTTTACTAGTGATCACATTCCCTCTGTTCTCAGCTGCATAAGAGCTGTGGGAGGAGACACAGCAGTACACTGAGATTCCCAGTGAAAGGCTGTGCAGGGGAGGCAAGTCAGGAAAAGTCTGATCATTATAGGAGAGAAGGCTGAGTTTCCAGCATAGGTAGAGAACTGATCATGGTGTGCTCTTCTACTTAGTGTGGTTAGTGTTAATAGGTAAGCAGAGGGACTAGCAGGAACGCCATGGATTTCACACAAAGGAAGCATTACAAAGGGAACAGGATACTTTCTCATAGAAGTACATGGTAAAGCAGCCACATATCAGGGTGACAAACACTTTGACCTCTTCCTCTTACAATGTGATTATGGCACCGGGAGGGGCTCTGGGAGCTGTTTTTTTCTTTCACCTGTCAGTGGATCATCGTGCAGGTGGTAGAGTAGTGGCTGACAAAGCCTTTTCTTTTTTTAAGCCTAGTACACATGGGGCGAATTTTGTGCGCCATTGGCCAGTTCAATAGAAACCGACCGACATTTGGCCCATGTGTACTGCAGCCGATCCGACAGCTGACCATTTGGCTGGCTTCTGTCGAAGAAGCATGACCTAAAAAGGTCTGCCGACTGGCTCCGGATCAGCGCTCTCAGACAATGGCTGAGAGCACCGACCGAAGTGTTCTGGTGAAGGGGCGTGCCCCTGTCAGAACACAATGGAACAGCAGGGGATATCGCTGTACTAACATCGGATTGTTTTTTCCATTCAGCTCGCTGGGTTGAACAAAAAAATAACTTGTAGTGTGTACCAGGCTTTACTCCTCCCAGGTTCAGAGCAGCCATTTGTCTACAAGTGTTGCTAATGCACACTTATCCGCCTCCTAATCTTTTACTAATCCCACCATAGGCTTGGAAACTGGCCATGTGGAGTCGGAGGACTTGCAGGGCAATGCCATCCCCATATGGGTAGAATTAAGAGTTCCATTATACAATTCAATGAACTGATGACAACAGCCCCTTATTTCCAGTTCATGGCCTGGGAGGTTTGACCTCAACATATTTCCAGCCACTCATTTTTTATGCATTTTTATTTTTGTTTAAAATATGTACAGATTTTCTTCTTTCTTTAATAATTTATACTTTTATTTTCCATAAGGCTATTCCTGCCCTAAGCAAGAATACATAGGAAGGGACAGCAATGCAAATGGGGTAAAAATATTGGCAGCAGGGAAAAGAGATCCAATTGGAACCCATCCACATTTGGTGGGAGACTCATTTCAATTTCATTTCGCCCTTGGTCCTCACTGGCATTTTCCTGTGAGTCTTTCTCCAGGGACAAGAGGGAAAGAGCAGTCATTATTAAAAACTAAGCTTACAATCCTACAGATAGAGGCTGCCAGTCCTTACACAAAGTTAATGAGTTATAAGGCCTTCCCTGCTCTGGTCAAGTAAACACAGGCAGGGACACCAATAATTTAATTAAAATGTTAAAGTGATCATATTCATGGATTACTGGGTGTCAAGGATGTACAACTGGCTAGAGGTAGCCCATTATGTGCTTGAGATAATAACCCAAACTAATTTCCAAAACAGTGCTGTGCTACCAATACTACAATAATAATAATGTGCAACATCAAAAATTCAAAGTTAAAAATCCATGTGCAATTCATACGGTACTGAGGGTCATGAGTATCCCCACATGGGGAACATCTTTTCCGGGAGCTGAGATGGTATGTTAGGCGATAGACAGCCCAAAAGGCAAGCCTCCACAGGTTGGTCATGCATCAGGCTGTGATCAAAGGGTGAGCATGTGTGATCACAAAAAACAAATTGGGGCTGTAAAAAGTAAATTAAAATAAAAAAAAAATTAAAAAGTGAGTGATATGTGTATTAAATAACAGTGTATTAAATAACCGTGCGTGAGATCCCTAGTAAGGAAAAAAACTCATGACCCTCAGTAGCGTATCAATTGCACATGGATGCCCTAAGTATTATATAGGGTGTTTTATCTCTATTTCTCTCTTTTTTTATTTTTCACACTTGTGACTATATTAGACCAACTAGAAATGCATAATATATCATTACAGGGATATCTGACACGTGTACACGCTTTCTCCTGATGAGTGACATCAAGTCACGAAACGTGTTGATCTAACATACGTTGTGTTTACATCGTATACTGTATCCTACTACGTCATTTTGGATTCTGCTCATACATTATGTATTTTATTAAATTCCAATCATGTGCTATCAAATTTTATGCTTTTCTATATGTATCATGTGCAATCCACTTTTTTGGATTATTTATGAATTATGTATTTATGTATGAAATAACGTTTTTCATTCAATATATTTTTCATTTATATTTGTAGTATATAAATTTTCTATCGAATATGAATTACACACTCTTTTACACATATTATAGATATGTTAATTATAACTCCACACAAAATTTGACCCTCCGCATACTTCATTCAAACTCCCACTTCTTGTTATCCTATGTATATTTTATAAGCATATTTTCCTCAAACTATATATGCAGTGTATGTGGTATGTGTTTATGGAATGATTGTATGATATATACGTTATTTCCCACATTTCCTCCATGAGACAAAAAAAAATACTTTTTCTTTTGAGATATGACTACCAAATGTTATGAAGATAAGATAGAGAAGAAAAGTGCAGGGCTCAGGAGTGCGCTACATAAAGAATGCAGGGCTCAGCAGTGCGCTACATAAAGAATGCAGGTGTCAGGAAAGGTTCCCTCGGCTGGTAAAATCGATCATTTGGCGTGCAGTACTGAGATCCACCAGCAGGTGTCTCCTGGCAGTTTGGAGCTGTCAGAAGAGCTTTTCCCTGCTGGTATTATGTCATCTTTGGGCTGCAGTACTGGTGTCCACCAACGGAGGGATCCTGGCAGTGTGGAGCAGGTATTACCTTCTGCAATCAGGCAATCACCTGACTTTGATAGCAGCTATAGTATAAATACCGGCAAGTGCACACACACCTTGCCCTGGTATTGTCCTTGTGCCCTGACCTGCAGCCTGTTTACCTGTGATCCTGATCCTGATCCTGATCCTGATCCTGAACCCTGAGCCCTGAACCCTGAACCGGTTGTATCTGTTCCTGTATCCCTGGATCCTTGCCCTGCAGCCTGATCCCTCCATCTTGTTTCCTGTCTGTTTACTCCTGGCCCCCCATCTACTGATCTCTTGTTTATGACCCTGGCCTGGCTTGACTATGATTCTGGTACTCCCTTTTGCTACATATGCTGGTTGGTTTATTATTACTATTTGGTTGTTTGGTTTGTTCACTCAGTTTGTATTGGTGGTGTGTTCACATTTATATGCATTTACTTTAATAAACTTACTTTCACCTATTTATGTCTGGTTCACTCTGTCGCAGTCACACAGTTCTGGTCACATCTGGTTTATGACAGCAGGGCTCAGCTGTGCCCATCTATGCAGCCTCCCCAGTGCCCAGCAATGCAGCCTTACCAGTGCCCATCTATGAAGCCTCACCAATGCCCAGCAACGCAGCCTCACCAGTGCCCAGCAACGCAGCCTCACCAGTGCTCAGCAACGCAGCCTCACCACTGGCAATCTATGCAGCCTCACCTGTGCCCAGCAATGCAGTCTGACCAGTGCCCATCTATGCAGCCTCATTAGTGCAGGGGATCAGAGAGAAGAGAGGAAGAGAAGAGCCGTCCGGATCATCACGTAGCCTGGCATTGCCTGCTGTAACAGCTTTAATTTATGTTGCTGGGCGCCCGCAGTCCCGCCTCCTACCTATGATAGACCGCAGACACCCCGGCATTGGACAAGTGTGCTGTCTATCAAAGGAGCCAAACCAATAGGTGGACTTTGTGTGAAGGTGGGCACCCAGTGATTCAAATTGAATCTGTCCCAGCGGGCAACGCCGGCCTGACACCCTCCCAGGGTGTGGCACCCAGGGCGGACTGCCCCCCTCTGCCTTAGCACCCACTCAGGATCGGCCCTGCACCTGGTTCCACCTCTGCAATCTGGGGACAAATCCGGCTCTGGGGACAGTGTCCTTAGTCTGGGAACTATACCCGGAAACCAGGGATGTCTGGTCACCATAGTGTAAGGTAGGATTGGAAAGGTTGGAGGAGGATTGTGATTGTCAGGGGAAAATGTGATGTAAGGGAGAGGGCATTCACATAAAGGGGACTGGGTTTCAAAGAAGGAAGGGGGGCTGTAAAAGGGACCTGGATACAAGAAAGGGGGCGCTGTGAAAGGGAGTGGGGGTGCAAGTAAGGGGGAAGCTGTAAAGAAGACTGGGATACAAGTAAGTAGAGGCTGTGAAGGGGACTGGGATATATGGAAGGGGGACTGTGAAGGAGACTGTGGTGCAAGTAAGGGAGGTTGTGAAGGGGATTGGTTGCAAGGAGGGGGCTGG
Source organism: Lithobates sylvaticus (assembly GCA_028564925.1). Taxonomy (NCBI): domain Eukaryota; kingdom Metazoa; phylum Chordata; class Amphibia; order Anura; family Ranidae; genus Lithobates; species Lithobates sylvaticus. The sequence continues at coordinate 338,199,526 of CM053028.1, read as the reverse complement.
GAACGGGACTGGGGTGCAAGTAAGGGAGGCTGTAGAGGGGACTGGGATATATGGAAAGGGATGTGATGGGGACTGGGATACAAGGAGGGGGATGTGATGGGATCTGGAATACAAGGAGGAAGGCTGTAAAGGGAACTGGGGTGCAAGTAAGTGGGGCTGTGAAGGGGATTGGGATACAAGGAGGGGGGCTGTGAAGTGGGCTGGGGTACAAGTAAGGGGGGCTGTAAAGGGGACTGGGATACAAGGAGGCAGGGCCGGATTAACATAGGGGCTATTGGAGCTGCAGCTCCAGGCCCCTTTCTCAAGATAGGCCCATTTGCCCAAAAAAAAAAAAAATAAATAAAAAAAAATAAAATAAAAAAAAAAGATCGATTTCGAGGGTTGTAGTTCAGCGACCAGGAGTCATAGAGACTCCCCATTTGGGGGTAGGTAGCTAAATACCTACTTCAACACTGGTTAAAATATGGGGCTGCTATCATCTATGGTTCCGGAGATACAGGGATGCTTGCGCAGCCTGTCAGAAGCTACATACAGAGCGGCCAGTATAAATACAAGCTGGAACATTCTACAACAGACTGAGAGGATGAACTCACAGGGCTTATAATAATTATCTGTATATTACTTATGATTAACCCCTTGCTACCCAGGCCAATTCTGACACTTCTCTCCTACATATAAAAATCATCATTTTTTTTTGCTAGAAAATGACTCAGAACCCTCAAGCATTATATATATTATTTTAGCAGACACCCTATGGAATAAAATGGTGGCCTTTGCAACTTTTTATGTTACACGATATTTGCGCAGCAATTTTTCTAAAGTTGTTTCATTCATTAAAAAAAACACTACAGTTAGCGATGCTTTACATTTTTTTGCAGGTTACTTGTTTAGAGTTACAGAGAAGGTCTAGTGCTAGAATTATTGCTCTCGCTCTAACGATCGTGGCGATACCTCACATGTGTGTATTTGGCTCTGATACTAACATGTGCCTACCCAGCCACTGACTAGTATCTCTCCCCAGCCTGTCCCCACACACCCTCTCATCTGCTGACCTGTGAATGGGGGAATAACTCCTGCAGTGTTATTCTGTTCTGCCAGTGAATACAATGATTAGTGTTGCTAACTATAGCTGGCAGCACTGATTGTTTTGGGGAAAACCTGACAGGCTGGTTGTACTCAAGTCGGTTAATAGGTTGACTTGTGTAAAACCTGCTAGCCCATACATAGATCGACGTTGGCTAGTCTCTGCTTAATTGGTGTAATTTCAATCCATGTATGGCCCTTCCCAGATTCCTTTCCAGATTCCTTCATCCTCCTCTCCTATACATAGTGCCCACTGTCATACTCTCCACACTTCTCTCCTGTACATACTGCTCACTGTCATACCCTCCACACTTCTCTCCTGTACATAGTGCCCGCTGTCATACACTTCTCTCCTTTACATAGTGCCCACTGTCGTACCCTCCACACTCCTCTCCTATACATAGTGCCCACTGTCATACCCCAACACTTCTCTCCTATACATAGTGCCCACTGTCATACCTTCCACACTCCTCTCCGGTACATACTACCCTCTGTCATACCCCCCACACTCCTCTCCTGTACATACTGCCCACTGTCATACCCTCCACACTCCTCTCCTGTACATACTACTCACTGTCATACCCTTCACATCCTCTCCTGTACATACTGCCCACTGTCATACCCTCCACACTCCTCTCCTGTACATACTGCCCACTGTCATACCATCCACACTCCTCTGCTGTGCATACTGCTCACTGTCATACCCTTCACACTCATCTCCTGTACATAGTGCCTTCTGCCATACCCTCCACACTCCTCTCATATACATAGTGCCCACTGTTAGACCCTCCACATTCCTCTCCCTCACCTGCACATACTTCCCACTTTTATACCATCCATACTCCTCCCCTATGCCTCTTACCCACAAAAACAGTTCTTTAAAATTATACTGAATATCCTCAATGTTACCAGCTCTAGAATGGGCACACTTTTGTTAGTTCAAAGTTAGAGGAAATCTCAGTCCTCATATTTGTTCTGCCTCATTATTAGGACTTATGTAATTTTGTAATTACTATTGTGATGTACATAGGAACACAGGGGATGTCAGCTACTCTAAATAAAAAAAGTGTCCCTGAAAATATTTTTGAAAGGCTCCTGTGATATTAAAGCGGTAGTAAACTTTTCTAACATTACTACTTTTTAGAGGCCCTGAGGTAGGTTATACCATAATGTACGTAGTATGCACAGCATATTAGCACATTAGGGTACACTTAAATTGTCAGACTGAGCCCTCCAGTGCTGTGATCAATACGGCGGGGCGCTTCCATCTTCACCCGGTCTTCCTTCCGGGTTCTGTGCCTTCGGTCACTTGCCTTGGCCTGGCTGCGTTGATGTCATTCCCACACATGCTCATGTGCATCTTCTTTCTCTCATCCCCCCCCTTTCTCTCTCAACCTCCCTCCCTTACCCCTCACACCTCTTTCATCCTCTTTCCCTCTCTCTCTCTAATTTAATTTGTTATAACAAAAAATTGTTTGCATTTTTATTTATAAAAGGCCCGACCAAAATCCTCAGCACCAGGCCCATGATGTTCGTAATCTGGCCCTGCAAGGAGGGGGGGGGGGCTGTGGAGGAAACTGGGATACAAGGAAGGGGGACTGTGAAGGCGACTGGGATGCAAGCAAGGGGGTTGTGAAGGGGACTGGGATGCAAGGAAATGGGGGCTGTGAAGGGGACTTGGATACAAGGAGGGAGGCTGTGAAGGGGACTGGGGTGCAAGTAAGGGGTCCACGAAGGGGATTGAAGTGCAAAGAAAGGGGGCTCTGAAGGGGACTTGGATGCAAGGAGAGGGGGGGAAGTGATGTGAAGGAGTGACAGAGGACACTGATTTCAAGGTTGAGGGGACTGTGATGTTAGGTGGGGGCTGAGGACACTGATGTAAAGGAGAAGGTCTGTGATGTAAAGACGGGGGCTGTGATGTGAAGGGGAGAGAGAGGACATTGATGTAAAAGGTAACTATTGTAAAGGGGGCTGTGATGAAAATGGGGGCACTTGGATGCAAAGGGGGGGGGCTGTATTTTAAAGGGGGGCTGTGATGTAAAGGGGTGCAATGCATTGTAAACGGGGGTGCTGTGATGTAAAGAGGGTATTCTGCAATGTAAAAGGGGGCACTGTGATGTAAAGGGGAGAACAGATGACACTGATGTAAAGGGGAAACTGCAATGTAAGGGAGTGGGGCTGTGAGTTGAAGGATCAGAGTCATAGCACAAACATGAGAGTCGGACCTCTGCTGGACTAAAATTTTAATGACCGAACCTCCATAAATTTTTATTCAATACCCCTGTCCTATTCCATAGTTCTGGTAAATCTAAAGGAAATTATACAGAGATTGTACATAGCCATCTTTATACATAGGAGCACAGACACACTCAGCTGTCAGGCCCCATTCACATCTCCGTGTAGCAGGAACTCACGTTCTGCATGAGGGTTTTTTGGGGGTGTTTTGGAGTGTTTTCGCTCATCACACATAGGGCAGCCCATTAACTGTCGCCCTACGTGTGACAATTTTCCCAAAAAAGCTCCAGAACATTTTTGGAGTGGAGCGTGGTGTGTTTTTACCACACTTTTTGGTGCATTTACCCCACACTTGGGGTGCCTTTAACATGTAATGACAACGCAAACACACTGCACATTGGTAGTTTGTTTCTGAAATACATGGCAAAGTGTGCATTCTTTGTGCAGCTTGCCATGCATTTGAAAATGCACAGATGTGAATGGAGCCTCATTGTTCTTGTGTAAACAAACCAATTTCACTTTTAGGGCCCATTCACACCTAGTGTAGAGCACACGTTTTTTAACTTGTTTTTCCCATGATACACATAGGGCAGCCCCTCGATTTCAAAGGGCTGCCCTACATGTGGAAAGAGAGCTCATGGGACATTTGGAAGTGTTGTAGTTTGCACCCTTTTATTGTTCATTTTGCAGCATTTGTCACTCATTTTTCACATAGCAAAATTAGTATTTGCCTCTGTGTTTGGTATTCCGTTAACAATTATTCATTTTACTAGTTAATTTTAGGTGTATAAAGGTGGCCATACACTATACAATCTGATTGTACAATCTCTGTACAATCTCCTTAAGATTTACTATATTGAGAGCAGTGATCATTGATTGATGCTATAGAAAAAACATGCACCTGAGGAGGTGGGTGGGAGTGATCATCTGGAAGGGGAATGCAGCTGCAGGCTATGTGCTAATTAGGTCAGCTGGTAAACTCCTTTCTGTGTCTAAGGCTGGGTTCACACTGGTACGACAAACGCTCTGACTTTAGGAGCACATGTCGGATGACGTGTATAAATCAATGGTTCCCTATGAGAGCCATCTTAACTGGTCCGACACAAGTCGGTCCGACTTTGAAAAAGGTTCATGCACTACCTTGGTCTGACTTTGGTCCTACTTCAACCCATTTAATATCATTGAAGTCAGATCATCGTCTTAACTGATCCGATTTTGTCATTTTCGGTCTGGTATGGATTTTAAGGGGAACCCCCACGGCGTGGGGTCCCCCCCAAAATCCACACCAGACCCTTATCCAAGCACGCAGCCCGGCAGGTCAGGAAAGGGGGTATGGACGAGCGAGCCCCCCCCCCCTCCTGAACCAAACAAGGCCACATGCCCTCAACATGGGGGTGGGTGATTTGCCCTTTGTCCTGTGCCTTTTGTCCTGTGCCCCCACCCCAAAGCACCTTGTCCCCATGTCCCCCCCACCCCATGTTTAACAAGAGGGCCCCCAGATCCCGGCCCCCCACCCTATGTGAATGAGTATGGGGTACCTAAAAAAAGTGTCAAAAATAAAACAGCACACAGGTTTTTGAAAAAGTAATTTATTAAAGCAGCTCCAGCATCTCTTCTCCTTCCGATTTCTTCTCCCTCCGGCGATGTCTTCTCCCTCTGCTGGTTCTCCTCTCTCAGCTGTCTTCTCCCTCTTCCGGGTCTCCTCTCTCTGCTGTCTTCTCCCTCTGATCTCCCTCTGTTCTTACTCCGATGTTCTCTCGGCGCTCTCTCCCGCTGTAATGCTGGGTTCATCGTGTCCCATTACTTATATAGCCATGGCCACCCGGTGATGTCATCCAGAGGCCCCACCCCCTTGTGACGTCACTGCCCCA